>CAIGRT010224756.1:0-11855 GCA_903798405.1 Fraxinus platypoda | reverse complement strand
CAACCCCAAAAAATGGGGGCCAAACGGGGGCATAGTTATTAGACTGCATTAACTCGAATAATGTAAAATATATATCAAATGAAATGTTCGAGATAGATAGTACCCTGATTAAACTAATTCAACAAACTTTTATTATTAAAACTCAAATGGAAAACTCTCTTCACACGGGCAGCCAAGTTGAAGAGGGATTAAGAATCTCCATTTACTTAAATCCACCAATGGCCACCAACTCTATAATTGTCATCATTGTCACCCATTTTAATTTTGTTTCATTATAGTCACCCAATTTTATACTTAGTGTCACCTGATCACCTAATTTGATTTTATTTCATTATGGTCACTCAATTTCATATAATATTTCATCATTGCTACCCAACTAGGGATAAAACGATAACTTTGTATTATATATATAAACTAAAATAAAAGTTTTTTAAAAATATTTTTTTTAAATAAGTTTTTTTTTAAGTAACATTTTTTAAAAAATAATTTTATTTTTATTTTAATTTTTAAATAATTTTTTTATTTTTTTTTTAAAATAAGTTTTTATTTTATTTTATTTTCAGAAATTTATTTTATATATATAATGCAAAGTTACCATTTTACCCCATTTAAAATTAATGACAACGATGAAAAGAAGTTGGGTTGTCATGGTAAAACATTTTATGAAATTGAGTGATCATGATGAAATGAAAATTAGATGGTCATTAGTGGACTTAACCTGGTACTACTAATATATTATTTCAGTATGATGCAACACCAACATAAAAGTATGAAGCAATACATCCTAACCTAGAATAGTTATTTCATGGTGTGCCAAACATACTATTAAAGTTCAATATTCGAAAATAATCAGTATTTGTTTATTTACTTGTAGCATATTTGATGTAGAGTTTGTGAAGAAATTTTTTCTCTGGTGAATGCGTGATTAAAATGCAGATAAAATTTATGAGTCTACATACGAAATAATTTTATTAGAAAAATGTGTAATTAAAAATAAATTTAAAGAAAATATTTTTTAAAAAATTCTATCAAACGGATGTTAAAAAAATCCCTCACGTGTGGCCGTTCTATCTACAATCCTTCCCATCATTAAAAGATGGTTTTCGTATAGTCTAGTGTAAACATATGAAGAAAAGGATAAATTCGATAAAAACCCGTTTAAGAAACACAAAAAAATAAAAAAAATGAATCACCTAATTAACTAATTATATAGTGTACAATCATTATCAAAACATATTATTTCACCTTGAAATAGTCTTAGGGCTGGCAAGATCTTGGACACACGCCCTAGTCGGTGGTAGTTGACAGTTGCATTTATTAAATAGAAAAATGAAAGCACATTATGGCCGTGTAATTAGCTGGGACAGGGAGCGTTTGGCCAAGCTAAAAAAATTTATTTTGTATTTTTAAATTTTGTTTTTTAATAAAGCTCAAAATAAGTAAATTATTTATTTTAAGATAATTAGCATATTTTTTCTTATAATTGAGAACGTATTTGGAAATAAAAATTTTACTTAAAAAGTAAATTTGATACAGTCCCATTATTCTTTCATTGCTCCAAGCATTTTTGTTTTAACATTTAGCCACTATTTAATGGAGATTAAAATCAAGATTTTAATTTAAGTTAAAGTTAACAATTCATTTCAATTATATGTTTTATGAAATTCAAAATTTTTTAACTGCACATTTTATCAATTTTCAACAAAGAGACATACTACATGTACAGGAATTCAAATTCCTGTACATGCCAAAACACACACAGCAAGGGTGGGTGGGTGAGGTTTTTTGCCAATATTTTAATTCACATGGGGCCCACCCCATGTGAGTGAAATTTGAATTCCTGTGTGAATTTTTGTTATTTTTTCCTGTATGCACAGCTTTTTTCTTCAACAAAATATATTAAAAATCTAATTTCAATGGTGAAATTGTCAAAAAATGAAAGATTAGGACGTTTTCACAATAATAATGATAGGTAAAGACGTTATTTGCTAGAGCCTGTTTGTTTCCGATTAAANATGCACAGCTTTTTTCTTCAACAAAATATATTAAAAATCTAATTTCAATGGTGAAATTGTCAAAAAATGAAAGATTAGGACGTTTTCACAATAATAATGATAGGTAAAGACGTTATTTGCTAGAGCCTGTTTGTTTCCGATTAAAATCCAATTAAAATTAAAAATATGGCCGTTATTGGGTCCCACTCGTCTAATAAAAGTCAACAATAACGACTAATTTTTCAATTTTAATCCGATTTTAATCTCTACCGAACATGCCCCTTACACGGGGAGAGGGTTAAAATAGGCAAATTGTAAAGCCTTTTAAAGATGTGCACTTGTACAAAAGATTTTAGTCTGACTACAATACCTTCACCTAGCAGTCGGGTCCACGTCCATTGTAGAAGAAATTGGAAATTGATGAAAAAATATAACCTCCTTTTACATTAAAAAGTGATACGATATAATACTTTATTTGTATTTTGTATATGAATTAAAATGCTAAAACTTGAAAATGGTCGTAGTATATTTCATTTGAATTTTGTAGAATAAATTAAAGAGAAGCATATATGTATATTTGTGAAAATTTAAATATGAACATGAATTCAAATTTTACTTTACATTAAAAAATGACATGAGTTAATACTTTATTTGTAATACTTTGTCATTTAAAAAAAAAATCTTGTCCTATTTCATTTATATTCTTTTTGCAATCGTGGATGAATTAATGTCTTCATTTGTTATGGAGACAAATAGGAACAAAATAATAAATATAGAAATGATAAAATTATTAAAATTATTGATCGATAGATTGCACAAACAACAATCATTGTTAAAACGTAAATGTCACTTTTTTATTAAGAAAGTGACGTATCATTTCACTTTTCTAAGAAGATAAGTTTTGACACTATTAAAAAAAGACTAAGTTGTTATTATTGTCATTGATATGTAATTTTATCAATAATAAAAAGCAACTGATGTTCCCTTATATTTACGTATAAGCTAAAAAAAGTTACATAAAATGTCACTTTTTTAAAGGAGTCAATGTATATCATGGCTAATAAGTATGTGACATATCATGTCCCTCTTTAAACCAATATTTCTCGTATGATAAACTCTTAATTTTATAAAAAGAGAAAAGAAAAAAATGAAAAGTGACAAGAAATTCAAAAGAGTGATTTAAAAAAAAAGTCAAAATTTTAAAAAAGTGACAAAATCAATTTGGGTGTAATTAATATGAAAATTTGTAGTTCTAATCAGTTTTAAGAATATTAATTTAATATTTTATTTTTTTTAAAGATAGTGGAGCTAATTTTCCCATTTTAATTCCCACCAAATAGGGCTTGACATTAGCTTCATCGTGACCCAAATTTGGCTTCAACGATCAAATGATAAAAAAAAAAAATATTAACACTTGCAGTTCAAGAACACATATTTTCGATACAATATTATAGTATTAAAAAGAAAAAATCAACATTAAATAGAAAAAAATCAACAATATTTGGCCACATTAATGAAAGTAGGCGGTGGGCTACACAGGGCATCCACCACCCTTGCATTTAATGACTAGGATTGCGACTTCCACCCATCCCCAATTCGAATGCCAACTCAACTTCTATTTCACAATCGTTATTTGAAAAAAAAAATTCTTTATATGCTCATTTTCAACTATACATTCATATAATAAAATATTCTGTACGTAAAATAAAATAAAAAATTCTACATTTTTAATCTCAAATTCTCCTAAAAAATACTATTTAAAACATTTCTTTTCCCAAATATTGATGGTCAAAAGGGGGCTTAATATTATTTATTTTTTATACGATTTAATTTGAAAAATATATTTAACCAATATAAGAAATAAGATTCAACGAAAGAATTGTGTTTTCCATCCTCGTCTCACTTCTCTGACAGGACGAGACATTAGTAATAGCCGAACTCGGATGGATGTATTAGTTTTGTCATTTTTGTTTTTAATCCATTAAATTTGTTGAAAAAAGAGCTTTCAAAAAGAGTTGTTATTTTTTTTTAAACCATTAAAATGATTTTTTTTTAAGAAAATAAATTTTAGGATAGTGATTTTTTGGAGAATATATTATTAAAAAATAGAAAAAAAATTTGAATTTACATGTGGAATATTTTATTGTGAGAATGTATAATTGAAAATGAGTTTGAGAAAAAAGAATTTTATTTCAATGACCGTCAAACGGGATGTGAATTGATAATTGACATTTGACAACATAAATATAAAAAAGTGGAAATTACACCCATCACTACAATTTAAATTAATATTCAAGTTTTACATTTCAACTTTTTATTCCAAAATTACTATCACTAATTAAAGAAAAGCTACAATCATTCCACCAAACGTGACATATCAAACACTACACATACCCCCACCACAAATTATGCCCAAAAATTCCCAACCTTTATCCTCACCATTGTAGCAGGGATCAAGAAAAAATCAAGAATCGATTCTAAGGAATCTTCATTCATTGCAGATCGACTACATCATCTCATTCTTGAATATTCTCCATATATTATGTCCGAAAATTCATTATTTAAACTGCAATTTTCGGAATTGTAGACTCGAATAACATGATAGATGGGTCCCCTAAAAATCGAGTCTCTCCCATTATTGTGTCATGATGCAACACAATTTGTCATAACTCACACGTCTCTAGAGAGTATATGATGAGGAAGCGTTGCTTCTACAGTTTAACTTTTTTTGCTTGCTTCATGGAGGAATCGAAGTAAAGTACCCACCAACACGTAACATTTTAACACTATTATCATGTTGCTCGTCTGGTGGTTCTGTTCACGTAGTGCAAATATTTCCAGAAAGTTCCTTACAAAATGATGTATTGAACTTTAATTTTGCAACTTAGTTGGCATTCTTTCTGTAAGCTTTTTCAAATGTAAATAATTTAAGATGATTTCTTTGGCTTTGATCGGGAATCTCAGTGTTTGTTTGTCCTTGGTATTACGATGAATTATGGAAATTTATGTTCGAAACTTGTATATTTGCTCTTTTGTTGCAATTCTTTGATTTTGCAGATGGATTATGAGATATATTCATTAGCCTAATGCAAGGAGAAATGGGGATGTGACGAGGTCATCTACTTTTGAACTAGTTTATTTTATTTTTTTATTCGGCTTATATTATTGGATTGACCCAAACCCTTCACTAGTGGGGTTATGTTTTACTATTTATATGATTTTTGCATTGTAATTGAAACAGTTGACGAATTATGAAAACGAATGATGTGCTTGTGCATCAAGTTTTTCTTCCCCTTTCCCCCTAACTCTTCCTTCTTCTCCAGGTTTCTCTCCCTAATGTCGTCTTCTTCTCTTTCCCTTCTTGTTGTGGTTCTGCTATTCTGCTTATTTTCTATTGTTTTTAAGTTCTCTGCTGGAATCCCATTTATCCTACGTTAAACTTGGTATCAGAGGCAAAACCTGGTTTTCATCAAAATGCTACTTAACTTTACATTCTACAACATCTGCAAACAAGTCGATTGGAACTCTTGTTGTCTTCTACCACCAAGGGTCTATGAATATATTGATCTACACTCTTAACCAAAAGTCACCACTTATTGAAAATTGGATTAAACGAATTGCCAAGGAAGTGAAGAAAAGTCCGGAAGAAAAACGAGGATTTCAATTTGCATTACATGTTGCACCTTTACCCACCCGTTCCAATATTTGAACCCAGTTATCCAAACCCTATTACACCACAAGCCACACTTACCGGCAATTAAATCTCATTTCGGCCCACTACCATACAATTAAATACATACCTAACCCAAGCCCAAATAAGTGTCCATTATCCTAAAAAGAAATTACAAAAAACCAGGTGTTTAAAAATTGATTTTAAAAAATCAGGTAATAATTTTATATTTTAATAAATATATTAATATTAAAACCCTAACAATTTCTTCCTCCCCTCTCTCTCTCTGTCGTCTCTCTCATTCTCTCTCTTTGTCCTCTCCATGTGAGCAGCGAGCGGCGCTGCAGTCTGTCGAAAAATTGGGTGAACGGCATCGGCCTCGCCGTTGCTACATCGTCGCTGTTGTGCTGCGCCCTCTTAGCCGACGATGTGAGCCTCGACAGCGGCATCACCTTTTTTTCCTCTTCTGCATCTGTTTCTGGTTGGTATGGTTGTGTAGTGTTGGTTGTGTTGGGTGGGGAATATGGTGGTTGCGGTGAGGTGTGGTCGCGAATCTGGTGGTCGTGGCGGATCTGGTGGTCGCAGTGATGGTGGCGGGATCTGGGTTAGATCTTATTTGTTTGTTGGAAATGGTAGTTGTAGTGGTGACTGAAAATGGTGGAGGCGGTGACGACGCTGTGAGGTGATGGCGGTTTGTGGAGTGTTGGTTGTTGGTGGTTGATTGAAGTTGGAGGTGGTGTGTGGTGTTTGGAGCAAGCGTTTGTGGGTAGTGGCGACGGCGATCGTTTTCGGCTGTGGTGGTGGTGCGTTTCTGTTGTTGGCGACAGTGGTGCGTGTTTCTGTGGTGGTGGTTGTGGTGTGTTGGTGGTGTCGTGTTGTTGGTGGGGGCGGTGGTGGGATAACGTTTGTGACCAAGTATTGGTGGATTGGGATGACTAATCATTAAACCATGACCTTAAAATTCGTTAATTTGTGACCAACAAATTTGAAAATATGTGACCGATAGATAAACTGTGACCTATAATTTTTTTGATCTGTGACCAATGAAATAAATAGTGACGTATAAAATTTTTTATTTGTGACTTCGAAATAATTTGTGACCAATTAATTTGATAATATGTTATCAGTAAATAAATTGTGACTCGTAAGTGTGCATATGTGACAATGAATTGCATAATTTTGATTTTAATATATTTAATTAATTAAATAAATACTTGATTTTTGCATTTTTAAAATTTAATACCTGAATTTTGCAATTGTAAAAGTTAATGTTTGATTTGCGAACTCTTATCTTATCCTAAACCCTAAATATAAACTCAATAGTCACAGCTCACTAACCTGTTGGCCCATTACTTGGCCTAATTCACAGCAACCATCCCATCTAAACCATAATTCTCGCCAACAACAATAACCGACATAAACTATCGTCAACACATCTGTGACCACATACAAAATTATCTACATTTACAAGCATAAAATTCTAGCATTATTTGCAGGCAATCTTTTACTCTAGTTCAACGAACAAGAATGTGAGTTACTGTTTTATTTATCTTTGATTTATATTACTATTATTCTAAAATTGCATCAATTAATTTTTCCGTGCTGTTGTTATTCTAGTTTTACCTAAAATCGTATGATTGAATTCCTTGATTTTGTTAAATCTCCGCTTTAATGTGCTTATTTTACGTGTTGATATTTTTAACTAGTATTTGACCCTCGCTTTGTTATTTTACATATATCAACAATGCTAGCTTGTCATATTTGGATTTATTTAATCCTAAACTACAAAAAAAGCTCAAATTGTTATTTTCCATTGCTTACACTTATTGTTTATTGATCTCTCAATTGCACGTCATTTAGCTACTAAGACAATGCATGCAATTGTGTAGTGGTCGTCTTGTCACTTCTAGTTTCAGTATCTTAACCATGGACCCCTGACAATTTGATGCACTCACATGTCAAATAACAGCTATCCAAATCCAAATGACTGTTACTTTTGAAGAGAATAGAGGCCTAGCTGCTAGTCTGAACAGTTTTAAGCAAATCTCTCATTCAACTGATGTTGATGATTCTGAAATGTCCCACAATAGATAATATCGTTTTCGATGAGATGATCAAAAATATTTTCGACACGATTGTAGGGATAGAGATCAGATTTGTGAGCGAGAATGAAGTTATAAGAAGCGTTTCTTTAAAAACATTAAAGTAGATGCTCCTACTTTCGATGATTGTTTAGATTCTAAAGTTTTTACTCAATTGATAGCCAGAATTGCCATTGATCAAGTATATCACTCAATTTGATGAATTTCAAATGAAATGTCATGTCATTGAGAATAATAGCTTGACTTTGCATAGGTTTAGACAAGGTCAATGAGATGATCTCAGGTGTGAGCTTTTCCTTCGGGGTGTTACAACTCTTGATCATGTTTACTATTTAGCCCAAGATTATGAGTTGATTATCGGTACTCCATATGAAAAGTGTGGTGACAACCATACATCCATCTCATCAACGTCGCCTCATCTTAAGTCTATTAAAAGACCTTCCCCGTCTAATGTTCCTCCTGCATTGAAAGATAAGGATAAAATTTCTAAAATTCCAAGGACTTCTTCTCACTTACAATGCTTCAACTATAAGGACTTTGGCCACATTTCTTCTAAATGTCCTAGTTGAGCCTTAGTCATTGAAAAACAAAAGAATATAATAGATGAGTCATTAGAAGATCTGGTCTATGAACCCAAACTTGAAAATTTTGATGACTTGGATGATAGTGAGTACACCTTCTTAGCAGACTCTTCCTGAGAATCTAGATATTATACCCTTTGTTACCAACGCTTCCCGATTACGTGTTATATGTCTTCCCATTACCCAACCAAAGAGACTGATGATTACACTAGTCACTTTTGGAGAACCCTATCGCTCGTGGTTAGCACTAAATTACATTTTTTCACTGCAGACCAACCTCATACTAATGGTAAATCTTGGGAATTGTAATTTTATCATCCCAATAGTTCAAATTGCATATAACAATTGTGAATCTGTCCATAGGTACAAGTCACTTTGAAATTATTCATGGTTATAAGCCTATGAAGCTTTTAGACCTTGTCCATATGTCCTCACATGCTAGTGTCTCCATGTGAGATGAGGCATTTGTACAATATCTGCAAGACTTGCATATCGAGATCAATAAAAATCTTGAAGCAAGTAATGCATCATATAAACTTTGAGCTAATTTGCATAAACGACATGTTGAATCTAATATTGGGGATTATGTTATATTGCAAGTCTGTAGTGCTGGAACTTTTAAAATTTTAAAGAGTATTGGTCCAAATTATGTGTTATTGATCTTTCATCACATTTTGGATACCACTCTACTTTCAATGTTGCAGACTTAGTTACCTACAAATGCCATTTTAATTTCCTTGATGATCCTTCTCTACTTTCATCTATAGAACCCCAACCTGAATATGTTGCTATTTCTACTTTTATACCACTTGGCACAGTACGCAAAGATAAAATTGATGCTACTTTAAATGAACAGATTGTGTTGACCAATGATGGAGAGATTTATAGCTTCTTTATTTGTTGGATAGATCAACATGCCTTTGACTGTACATGGATTGCCAAAGAGAAGCTCCAACAAATCTGGATCAAGTTGGAGTTTTGATATTTGGTTCATTAGAAAGATCATCTGTAGCTGTCTTTTGTGATTATTCTACTTGACATAGTCGAGTTTTCCCCTCACCACGAGAGAGTTGATAGAGAAATCTATTTTTGGATTAGTTTATTTTACTTTTTCTATTGGGCTTGTATTATTGGGTTGGTCATACCCTTCACTAGTACGGTTATGTTTTACTATTTATATGGTTTTTGCATTGTAATTGAAATAGTTGATGAATGATATGCCCGTGCATCAAGTTTTCCTTCCCCTTTCCCCTAACTTCTCATCATTCTTTGGGTTTCTCCCACCTGTTGCCGTCTTTTTTTTTTCTTCTCTTTCTCTTTTGTTCTCCTTCTTGCTTGTGGTTCTGCTATTCTACTTATACTCTGTTGTTTTTAAGTTCTTTGCTGGAATCCCCTTTATCCTACATCGAGATGTATATGTTTCTATTTATCAGCGTATTGGTTATATTTTAATCTTCATTTCATGGTAATGCACAATCTAAAGGTGTAACACGTTTAAACTTCTATTCAAATATTTTCAAATTCGTGTACTCATTTTGCTTCACAAATTAATTATTACAACACCTAACATAGTTATATTTCACATTGATGCAACCACGATTGCGATCTTTATGTGATTAAGTTTGCAAAATACATTATAAATCGGAAGAACGATGTCAGAGCATAAACTTTGATGCAAACATCTCAAGGTCGTTCTTGACAATTCAATTATTCAAGCATGGATGCGAAACACATATTCAAGGTTATGACACAAAGATCAACCTTGTACAGAGTGTGAGGAGGGAGAGGAATTTGATTCAATTTATGTTCGCTTATTTTTTGACTATGCCCTTTTTATCGTTTAACTAGACTTTTTCATTTTTTAATTATGGCTTGTTTGACGTTATATTATTTAGTTCCCGTTTACATTTATATTATTTTCTATCCTATCACTTATGCAATAGACAGGTTCAGCTACTGACATTAGTGAATTATGTAGAAATGCAAGGCGTTGATAACCTATATGTTCAGTAGGATGATGTAGTTTAGTGCTTCAATCTTCATGGTTAATATGCCAAAGTTTGAAAGTCCTTTCATGAAAATCATAAAAAATGAACAGTAACAAACATTAAAAAAATGAGCATCTTAAACGGACAAATGTGAAATGCAACTTACTCAACTACCCGTGTCTCAATTATACAAGAATACCAATACATTAATTAGACAAACATCTCACACCATTTTGGTTATCTCAACATAAAATGCAAAAGAATCAATAATTCAATGCCATAGTTATCCAATGCAGAAACATGGGTAACAATATGTAGTCATTGATGCAAACACCAGCATTTTCCTGAAGATGGACGACACAAAAAACTAGAGGATTGTGGACCTTCCAAACATGGCAGATTGGTGATTGTGGCTGTGCAATCAGTGCACATCTTCATCTGCGTATTAGTTCGACTTAAGATAATACTGCAATATAGATATTAACCATGTTGGGTTTTGATACCCAATAAATTCAGACGATGACGATAAACCGATGTTGGATATTTTATCGACACCAAAGTGACGTCTCGACTCGAAAATAATTAATACACCTTTGGAGGGTCTAAGTTTTAGTTGGGTTGGTAGTTTGGTTAATGTATGAATTTGGTTATTGTTAGCCCATTAACTGGCCTATTATGAGTGAGTCTTGGCCCAAAACTAAACCTAATGCCTATATATATAGCCATGTGTTTTTCTCTAGTGTGTGTGTGTATTGTACAAGAGTGTAGAGAGAAAAGAGAATGAGAGAGGGCAGCCGGTTTAGAGGGTGGATTTGAGAGATTCAACCATTGTTTTTCTTCTTCTCCTTCCTCCATTTGTAGCTTGCAAATACCACCACCAAGCGTCTCATTTGTAGGGATAAAACTGAGCCAACCAAAGGTGTTAAGGATTGTTGGGTCGAGTCGGTTGATTGGTGATCGTTTGGTTGATTTTTCAAGTCCGGAATCAAGATTTCTCGAAGATTTCCACGAATCGATTTTGAAGCTAAAAAATCTTTCAAGTAGAAAAAAGTTTGTTTAGAGTGGATTTAGACACATAAAGTCCTCCAATTTTCCCCAAAGTTCTTGAATTGATTTTAATTTACTAACTTTTCTTAATACCGCATCAGATAAATGTAAAATCATAGAAGTATATGCCAATTCATCCAAATTCTCTTTTTCTTCAGTAGTCAAGTTTGTAGGAAAGTAGCCATCAATAGCTTTAGAAACTTTTTGTTGGACTTTCATTTTTTGCTGCCAAATTGAAAATTTTCATTTACCATTAAAGATATGGATGACAATTTGGATGCTTTCAATAAACTCGTGCAAGATATCATTAACTGTGGTGAGAAAGTATCCGAAGAATATAAAACTATCATTTTGTTAAATGCTATCCCTGACACTTATAGAGAAGTTAAAAATGCTATTAAATACGGGAGAGATACTTTAACCCCAGAAATTGTCATAGATTCATTAAGAAGCAAAGATATGGAAATGCGAGC
>CAIGRT010224754.1:0-17324 GCA_903798405.1 Fraxinus platypoda | reverse complement strand
GGGGGGGGGGGGGGGTGTTGTACCCATTTGATTTGTGAAAGAATTGTGGAAAAGTGAAAAGAGGATTCAGATAGGTTCATCCATTCCAAGTTAGCCAAGATAAGTTCCTTAGAGCATATGTGTATGGTTTTACATGCTTGCATTATGGTAAAAGATTAAAAAGTCTTGTTACTTGTACAACTCTCATAATTATGTCTGAGTGTGGTGCATTTTGTTGCAATATTGCAGATTGAAAAATTGGAGTATGTTTGAATTGTTTAAAATTGTAACATTATAATCCCTTGTGAACTTCGTCTTGCATTAGTATAAAAGTTTCTTAGCAACATCGTCTCCATCATTTGTTAAACAGTTTGATGCTGTTTTGCTTGACTTCCAAAAGTCGCTACAAAGTCAGCACAGAGATACTGACGATAAATGTGAGATTCTGAGGAAAAGATTGGAAAGTGATCATGCAAAGATTCTGTTTTGCCTTGAAAATCTCGGGCTTCTTTGTGCTCACGAGGTATGTTTTACATTAATTATAAGTTTAAAAACTAGTAATCAGCTTTCATTTAGTGCCTCTCATTCTATTGTTATGACTTGTGAGCATCACTATTTAGTGACTTCCGTGGACCTTTGCATAGTTATGCACAAGTTGC
Source organism: Fraxinus platypoda (assembly GCA_903798405.1). Classification (NCBI taxonomy): domain Eukaryota; kingdom Viridiplantae; phylum Streptophyta; class Magnoliopsida; order Lamiales; family Oleaceae; genus Fraxinus; species Fraxinus platypoda. Next base: position 16,686 of record CAIGRT010224754.1, on the reverse strand, counting down.
TTATTTCCTACATTTGAAATAATTGATTTTATTAGCAGGTTTGATATTCTTGAATACTTTTTAACATGGTTAATTATAGCATTTTATCTCTATCTCTATAGGTTCCTCAAAGAATTCTGGCGCGTACAGGTTCTTTGTGGACTAATACTCTAGCATCTAAGACTACTCGCTTCATTTTCAGTAAATTGCAAGTTTCTTTTCCTTTCTCGAAAAGTTAAAAATATTTTACTTCCAGGCCTGTACATATATTCAGTAAGGATTAACTTTGGAAGGCTATGTGATGTCTGGCAATGTATAATTTTAAGGTATTCATTTTGGTTTTGGCTATTACTATTCATGTCAAGTTACAATGTTGCAGGCTGTTAAAGTCTGTCTTGAGAATGCTCCAGATGTTGAAAAAGAATGTGTATTTTACCGTGAAGGAGCTTTGCGTTGTGTATATTTTCTTGAAGAAGTGTTGTCAATATTTGAAGAATCATTGCCAGGTGTTTTTTTAAGTCATCATATTTTGTATTTGAATGTGAAATATACATCATAAGTTTTAAATGTACTTATTATTATCATTACGTTCCATGTTTTTTCCACTATCATCCATCTGGGATTGCCAATTAACATAGTCAAATGTGTCCTGATGATGGTCATAGAGGCATCACTTCCTGCTCTGCCTGTTGTAGTGAATCTAGTCTATTAAGAACGTCTTTAGTTAGGGGCTCTATGCCTGGTGCACTTCAGGTCGTGTAACATGCAACCATCTGTTCTATTGATCCCTCATCAATGGAAGCTATAGTTTTCCCATGTCAACTCAATTTTCTCTGTGCTGTCTTTTTAAGTTTTGGCTTGATTAGCTGCAGTTAATCTTCGGAACTTTTTTATTAAGGGCACCATGGGTTGCATCCAAGACAATCAACAGTATTACCTATTTTTACTATTCAACATCTCATCTACAAATTCAGGGCATACAACAATAAGGGACATGTCCTTGACGTTTTGTTACGTGCCATGATTTGGTTAGCTTTACAAAATAGTCCATATAGGGTAAAAACTTTGGGTTTCTCAGAGTCTTGACAACGCCGTACAATTAGTGTATGTGATGGTGCTTTAATAACCGATGGAGAAGAGATGTGGCAATTATGTGATGACCCTCTTCAGCATATTCTTAAGTTGTTCCCGGAAATGGTTGTTGGATATATTGGTTGATAGAAGAAGTTCTCTCCATGTTAACTTCTGAGTATTTGATATATTTTTATATGAAGTTTTTTTCACTGTGATCACATAAATGAGTTATATCTCGGATTCTCCATTATTCTCATTTTTTTGTCTCCTCAGATCATGAGAAACTTCTGGATGTTCGTTATGGTGGTTTGGAGGCTATTGCCAAGGGCCAAATATCTTCAAAGCTACACGAGCTCCTCGAAATTTTTAGATCATTCGAGTAATAAGACTTCTATGATATTGTTCATATACTTGTTGTACTTGTATTTTTGAATTTCTTTCTTTGTTTACATTTTTCCTTTTTCTTTTTCTCTCCTCACACTTTTTGCTGCAGGAAAGCTAGACAAGTCTCGTGCATCATATTTGTTGAAAGAATAATTACTGCTAAAGTAATTGAAAGATTATTAAAGAAAAGTACAGACTTGTCCCATCTTACAGTTTCATGGTTGACTGGAAGTGACTCTTCAGTTAATGAACTTGCTCTAAAAGTACAAAGAGAAACCTTGGAATCATTCCAATGCGGGAAAGTAAGCATATACTTCACCTTGCACTGAAAAAGTTTCCTATTTTCGTGTTAGCTTCTTAATTGATGAGCGTTCTATGTAGGTCAATCTTTTGTTTGCTACTGGCGATGTTGAGGAGGGAACTCAGGTGCCCAAATGTTCCTCTGTAATAAGCTTTGATTTACCAGAGTCAGTCCGTAGGTTTGTTTGGTCAAAGAGCCGAGCTTGTCAAGATGATTCCCAATATATCTTGATGCTAGAGAGGTGACAGCATTTTCATGCATGCACTCTTCTTTTTACTGGGCTTAGCCTTCTTTTGAGAATGTATTTAAATGAACTTTACTTTTGAAGATGGGATTTGTATCTGCTTAACAAATGTGATTTCATGTTGAAAGTCCAACTGACTCCACATGTATGTCTCAGGGGAAACAAAAATCAAATAGATAAAATGTTTAATCTCATTCAGAGTGAGTATTCTATGACTGATAAAGCCATAACAAGAGACACTGATGGTTCTTTTACAAAAGCTTCTGCTACAAAGGAAGTACCTGCATACCTTGTGGAGGTGACTGGGGCATCAGTAGCTGCAAATTCTAGCATCAGCCTTGTACATAGATATTGTGACAAACTCCCTAGAGAAAAGTACGGATATTTTCTTCCCCCTTTACTTTAAATACAGAAATTTACGGTCATATGTTGTTAGAATCTGCAGCATTCTCTACAAGCAATATTGGTTTTAGATTTCCTTTTCCTCTACAGTAATGTTGTTCTCAAGCCAACTTTTGAGTGCTTCCAGGAGGGGAGCTTTTATAGATGTAAACTGGTTCTACCTCCCAGTGCGCCCTTTCAAACTATCATTGGTCCTGAATCTGGAAGCCGGCATTTATCCAAACAACTTGTTTGCTTGGATGCATGTAAGAAGCTGCACATGATGGGGGCTCTCAACGATCATCTTCTTCCTGTCAACGAAGAGCCTCCACAGAATGATTCCACCCCGAAAGGCAAAATGTTAACTTCTGGTGCAGGTATTTCGCATATTAAACTGTCTGTGAAGTCTGGTATATGTTCAACACCTAAAGAAGGCTAACGATTTCCAAGATGAACATGGATAATCTTGTCAGGAATGGGATGTAACCCCTGTGACACATAATGGTTGCAGATGCCCCAAAAAAAGACGTGTAGAAATGAACATTGAAGAAATTTCAAGAGAAACAAAAGANCGATCAAATAAAATAGTATTACTATGGTTCAAGAGAAAGTTACAGTATCCACTATAGTGGAAGTGTGTTGAATCAAGAGAAGACAGTAAACATCTTTATGATGGATGCTTTATTCTGTCTCCACTTATGAAAGTTCAAGCCAACACATTAGGCATTGCGATGCAAAGAGCGTTACTTGTTTTATCAAGTCTCTAAAGTCTAAACCTACTTGCAAAAATTCAGTAGTAAAAGTCAATCATGAGGGAATATAGTCCATAATATTCTTCAGTGATGATGGATTAATTCCCTTAAATTCTTCAATTAATACATTGACATATAGTAACAGAAAACAGGGAATTAATTCCCTGATATTCTTCAATCATTGGGGATTTAATTCCCTGTTAATAAATCTGTCAACGACCAATTAAATTTGTCACTGCGATTCCATTCCCTGTGTTTGCTTATATGTTTCTTAGGTTCCACATTTTATAACTTAAATGGCAGTGAAAAGGTTCATCCCATTTATAATATTACCTACCATATGTTCTCTTTCTAGTTGAAACTTAAATGAGATGTCGACCTCGTGTCTTTACCTTTTCCACTTTGTGTCTAATTTTTGAGTTCTTAAAAAAAATTTGTTCGCTGTGATGCTTCAAGGAACAACGAAGAGGAAGGAATTACATGGGACAACCTGTGTGCGCATGTTGTCTGGGAACTGGGGAGACAGAGATGATGGTGCCTGTTTTCAAGCATACAAAATGGAATTCTCTTGTAGCATTGCTGAAGTGCATTATTCCAGTTTTCTTCTCTTACTCGAATCAAAGCTGGATGATGATGTGGGAAACAACGAAGTGGAACTATTCTTGCTCAAAAAGTTTGTTAGATGTTTTGTTTCTTTCCATGGTGAAATATATCTGGATTCTCGGCAGGTTTAGTATTAATCCTTGTTCGATCAATCTAATGCATCTGATATATATGTAATAATGTCTTTAATTTCGTTACTTTTTCATTTTCTGGTAACTAATTATATCCTTTCTCTCTGTAGATGGCAAAAGCAAAATGCTTTCAGGAGCTATTTTTCAATGGTTTATTCGGAAAATTGTATGTCAAATTGTCAGGGAAAAGAAGATTTTTACTTGACACTGAGGAATCATTATGGGATCCTCTAAATATGTATCTGCTTTTACCCCTGGATTCAGTAGACAAACCTACTGGCGAACCGCTGGATATCAGTTGGACTGGAATTGAATCTTGTGTTTCGGTGGTAGACTTTTTGAATAAAAATGCTTGGCTAAAAATTCTTGAACCGAAGGATGATTGTGAAAATTCACTAATTCACTCGAATGATTCAGTTACAACTAAATTCAATGGCCATGTCATTGAGTTGGCCAATAAATCTGTTTCTGTAGACAGCCTCAAGGAAATGGTGGTTGTGGCCATCCATACTGGCAGAATTTATTCTATTGTGCATGCCGTTGATAACACATCTGCTGAAAGCCCATTTGAAGCAGAAGATACCAATTTTCAGTCGTATGCTGATTATTTTCACAAAAAGTAGGTCTTACATTATAATTATTATTTTTTTTGTTTACAAACTTTGCGTTATTGATTTTGCTTCTTGCCAGGTATGGAATTGTTTTAAAGCATCCTGAACAGCCTCTGTTGCTTCTGAAGCAAAGCCATAACTCACACAATCTTCTTGTGGATTTCAGTAAGGAAGGTTCGTTGGGTCGTAACAACACTTTTACTGTCTTATTCATGTTGCCTCATGGTCATTCTTTTATGCCTGAATTTGTGTCATCCTAGGTGCAAGGCTTGTTTCGAAAACTTTAGAAAGAAACTACTTATTATTTTGACAAGAAAACGTAATATTAATAATCACATGATGAAGGTAAATACGTGAGAATTAGGAGTCCTCTTAAATAAGAAAAACAAGTTCAAAAATAAAATCAAGAGCATGTCACATATTTTCAACTAACGACAACAAAAGATAAAAGTTATGTCCTTAAACTCCTCGAATATAGAAGCCCATAAAGAATTTAAGAAACTTTGCTCTCTCCCATATATCACCAGGGAGCCATTCGTTATGTTAAAAAATTCTTGAATTTCATTTTATCGAAACTACCCAAAAATAGTCAGAACTACTGCTTTCCACATAACATTTCCCATCTTGTTTGATGGGAAATCTGAAGAAATAAACTAAAACAATAATATTCAGGAATCTTTTTTTTTCTTGTCACTCTCTCTTTTTTTTGTTTTGGTGTTTTGCTTTATGAGATTTGAAATATTTTTATATTCCTTGTAAAAGAAGTATCTAAAGGTTTAATCAATTGGCAAGTTTACTTGCCCATAGGGCATGGCTAAGTAAGATTTTATGTCATGGGTCTCTTAGCTATCATAGTTGGCTGTATTGTGTTGACCTGGTTTGTAGTGATATGCTCCTCAATTTGAGTGAGATTTTATTTCGGTGTAGTTAGCAGAACTATTTTTAAGCTGTGGAAATGCTGGAAAAGGTCTTCTAAATTCCAACTTAAAATATATCTGGTTACAAAATAATTAGTTCTTTCTAAATTATACATTTATAATTGTTCCAAATATATTAAATTTCTTTCAAGAAGCAGAATGTGATTGTCAAATTGATTTTCCTATTTGAATATGTTGTGCTAGTTGTAATCTGAAATTTCTCTGTTTCAACAGGAGGAAATAAATCTAAAAATAAATGGACAACGGGCGTAGAACAACAACATGCTCACATGCCCCCAGAACTTTTAGTAGGCACTGATATTAGGACCGACATCTTGAAGCCATTCTACCTTCTACCCTCAATAATGCACCGTCTGGAATCTCTGATGTTGGCCAGCCAGCTTAGAGATGAAATTGCAGGCCCTGCTGGCGGCTTACATATAAAAAGCTCCTTGGTTTGTGTTGTCATATAGTGTAAAGTATCAACTTTACAATTCAATCTTTAATTTAATTATTTCTTTCATGATCAGATTCTGGAAGCTCTCACTACTCTAAGATGTAATGAAAGTTTTTCCATGGAGCGCTTGGAGTTGCTTGGAGATTCAGTTTTGAAGTATACTGTTAGCTGCCACCTCTTTCTTAAGTATGCCAAGCTTCATGAAGGACAATTATCTAGTCGTCGTTCAAGGGCTGTTTGTAATGCAACTCTACATAAATTGGGAACTAATCGCACCTTGCAGGTATTAATTTATTATCTTTCTTGCATGCTCTCCACAACTATCTCCCTCCATTTCTTTTCTTTTCTTTCATCTAGCCTTGTGTTCGTGCGTGTCCTTGTTAGTGTTTCTGGATAGGCCCTTGTATGTCTTCCTTACCACAGTTGATCATCATCCTACCTCTCTCGAACTGCCTGAAATTTAGCTTCACAATCTTTCCTCTCCTTGGGAAAGTTCACGCCTTCGTAGGATTGTTTCACAGACCTTTTCAATGCATCAGTGGAAGATCTACTGGTTTAAGGTTAATAACTAGCATGCAAAAAAGAAATGAAAACTTACATCATGAAACTATTCCTTGATTAGTTAATGGCCCTGCAAGTCAGAATAATCATTGACATTATCTAGTAGTGTATGACTTGTCAAATCATATTAAAAATGCAATCTCTGGTGTCCTGTTCTCCCTAATTCCCTCCCTCCTAAGCTTTTCAAGTGAGACAGAATTAATAAACGTGGTAAGAAAAGTTCAATTTAAGTTAAAAGAGTAGGTCCAGTTTACATCAAGTTAGGCTGTGAACAAATGATTGTCATTGGAATCCTGTCTAACTTCTGGTTGAGAATTCTAGAATAAGGACACACCACCTCTCTTTTGTATCTTAATTTAATTTTCTGAAGTTCTAACTCTTTACTTTACTGGATCTCATAGTTTTGGATCTGGGATAAATACATGATAATTCTGGTTTGAGTTTAAACTCATGTTCCTTCTTTCAGTTTTAGGTTATTTGATGATCCATTCGAATACTCTACTACCTCAACAATCTCAATAATCATTTACCTAATAAGCACCACTGACTTGCCTTTTTATTTGTTGTATATGTTACAGGAATATATACGTGATTGTGCATTTGATCCGCGTCAATGGACTGCTCCCGGACAACGTTCTATATGGCGTACTCCGTGTGATCATGGGGTGGATACCAGGGAAGTGCCCATGGATGATAAATTCGTAACTGAAGATGAAAAACTAGTTGTTGGAAAGAGTTGTGATAAAGGACATCGGTGGATGGGTTCAAAAACCGTCTCTGATTGTGTTGAAGCACTTATTGGGGCATACTATGTAGGTGGCGGTTTGACTGCTGCTTTTCAGTTGATGAAGTGGTTCAGCATAGGTGCTGAAGTTGAGCCTTCGTGGGTAGATGATGTTATTAAAACAGCATCACTCCGTTCTTATACCCCAAAAGCTAAAGATATTAAATTACTAGAGTCGAAAATTGGTTATGAATTCTCCATGAAGGGATTGTTGCTAGAAGCCATAACACATGAACACGAGCAAGGTGTTGACTACTGTTACCAGGTGTGAGCTGAAATTCTTCAATACTAAAAACTTGTGTACATTAATGTTACCCTGGCTTCTTATCATTACTTCAGTAGAATTACTGAAATTCCATAATATCAACCTTCTTGTTTATCGTCGAACCACCTCATCTACAAGTTTAAGCTGTTAGAGAGGGAAGACTTATGCTTATTGAACACCCCCCTCACATGCACGAACCATGGATTCATTTTTTCATCAAATGCCTTAGATCTACACAATTTTATAAATGGATGGTCCATGAGATTTGAACTTGGGACTTCGGCATGTTCTGTTACCAATTTTGAACCCCTTCATGCTTGACATGTTGAACCACTTCATGTACAAGTTTAAGATGTTACAGAGGGACATTATTTGCATGAGTTTTCTTTGACATATATATATCCAACTCAGCTAAAAAATCATTCATCCCTTTTACAGATTCCTTTTTTTTTTTCCTCCCTTTTAGTCAATTAAATTGCAATTGATACATCACACTATATTGCAACTAATGACTTTCTGAACGTTTGCCTGTTTGTCCTCATCAAATCTTTGACAGAGGCTTGAGTTTCTAGGCGACTCAGTGTTGGACATACTTGTTACATGGCATCTTTACCAAAGTCACCCAGATGTAGATCCGGGGGAGTTGACAGACTTGCGGGCTGCCTCCGTTAGTAATGACAATTTTGCCATTGCCGCTGTTAAACATAATCTTTACCCGCACCTTCAACATGGATTTTCAAATCTTGGAAGTCAAATATCAGAATATGTAAAGTCTGCATCAGATTTAAGCAAAACCTCAATATTAACTCAAGCTATAAAAGCTCCAAAGGCGAGTTTCTAGCCAATTTGAATTTTAGTATGTTTTCAAATTAAATGCTTTTGCGACCGTTATTCTTTTATTCTTATTTTTTCTACTACAATCAGAATCTTTCCCTTCTCTGCTTCAGGTACTTGGGGACTTGGTGGAAAGCATCGCCGGTGCAATGCTTATTGACACCAACCTTGATATGAATAAAGTCTGGAAAGTCTTTAAGCCGCTATTGTCTCCAATAGTGACTCCTGATAATCTTGAACTTCCTCCATGTCGTGAATTGATTGAATTATGTGACTCTCTTGGCTACTTTATTAAAGTCAACTATACACTGAAAGGAAACACAATGAACGCTGAACTTAAGTTACAACTTAAAGATGTGATGTTGCTTGGGCATGGATCGGGACATGACAGGAAAGCTGCAAAGGGGATGGCAGCTGTTGATCTGTTGAAACAATTAGAGGTTTGCCTTTTGATACCTTAACTTTTATTCCGTTAAAACATTTATACCCTTACCATTTTCTCAGCTTACAAACTTCTCATGATGCAATTTTATTGAATGCCTTCCTGGGAAAACTCAAGACTGATTAAAAGAGGACTGGATCGTTCTCCATTTTTTGCTCTTTGAGAAGGAGAATCCTTAACTACCTATTAGAAGAATTTTTTTTTTTTTTTTTTCCCACACCTGTAAATAAATTTTTGGGAAAATTCTGCTGTCCAGGCGTATAGATAATTGTGATGAATGTGCTATTGTTATCCTGTTTCAGGGTAGACTTTTGCTTACCAAAATGGTAATTAATTGCATGTACAATCATTGATGGACGTGATTTTAAGTTACCCAAGGATATAAGTTTTCAGTTAAGAGGTTCTATTATTAAAGCTCCTCAAACTTCCCGTCATTTACCCGATTCTGATGCATTCACTATGTGACAGGCAAGAGGAATTGTATCTTCCAAGCGGAAAAAGCAAGGGACCAATGATGTCGATGATTCTTCCCGAGGCTTAGATTGCAGTATCATCAGCCAGACACACAACCGAACTTCTGAACCGCCACAGAAAAAGCTTAAGCTTGTAACCCCAGGTATTCATCATTAGTATTTTCTTTTCTCAAATCTTGGCAATTCAACGTGCACGTTTGATATGTAGTACTGGACACGACTGGAGAATATAACGAACAAGATTTTAACTTCTTTTTCGTCATTAATACTGCCTAGTAATATCCAATCATTCCTTCCAAACGTGCAGTGTTCTGATTTCACACATCTCAGAGCAAGTTTTTTGCAACTTCTCATATATTAGAAAAAAGGTGCTATTTCAATGCTGCTATTTCAATGCCAATATAAATGCACTGGCTATATGTTGAATCATTGCCGCACATACTTTCCCTTGCATTGGTATTTAGAGCATGTTTGGCTAAGCTTAAAATTCAATTAAAATTGAAACTATAGTTGTTATTGGGTCCCACTCGTCTAATAAAAGTCAACAATAACGGCTAGTTTTTCAATTTTAATCAGATTTTAATCTCTACTGAACACGCCCTTAAGCTTATCCATTACATGATTCCCCCCGAAACCCCTCTTATGGTGCATTCTTCTTTATTTATTTCTTTCGTGTAATTACCATCTCTTGAAGGAAGGCCTATTCTTATTGAAGATAAGGATCAAGAAAAACACGAATGGGGATTTTCCTTTTACGATAACCAACATTGAGTGTACTTGGATGGTGCACAAAAACCCAACCACCACCACATACATACCCCCACACACACCACAAAAGGTATAAAGATAAACGCATAAAATAATGAATGAATTGTAGACAATGAGTTTGTTCCAACCAAATGCTGGATACTTCTTTCCAGGAATTGGTGCTAGACTGCTAGCACTCTCAAGTTTATCTTAAACGAGTTATTTTCTTTCTGGACAGTTATGTCACCTATTAACATGAACAAAGGAGGACCTCGGTCTTCACTTTTTGACCTCTGCAAAAGGCTACAGTGGCCATTGCCTACTTTCCAGACATACGAGGAAAAATCCAAGTTAGTACAGTATATTTCTCTGTCAATCATTTCCTTCTTTTTGTAATTTGAATTATTTTTTCCTATAATTATTTGATGCTAATCCTCATACCTAAATGACATGACCTCGTGTAGAACTCCATTTACAATTGGTGACAAGAAAGGCTTCAATAAGTTTGAATCGCGTATCAAATTGATTATACCCGACTTTGGTGTTATAGAGCTCACAGGCGAGGCAAGAGCAGATAAGAAGGCTTCACTTGATTCGGCTGCACTTCTCATGCTGTATGAACTCGAGAGACAGGAAAAGGTCATCATAAGCGAAGAATGATCCTCTGTGATAGCTGATAGGACGATGTTTTATCTTTCTGTGTATATATTTTGGTACAAAAATTCAACTTTCTTGTGTGCTTAGTAGTTTACAAGTTGAAACTGAATTTCGGGAGATATCCCAATGTTTCGTAGTTTTGAACATCAACTCTTTTCTACTTGCAAAATCAATAGATAATTCAACATTTCACTCTCTAGAAATCTGGTCCTGTCTGTCCCTCAACCACCGTCAATAACTCCGGAAGCAACACCCTAGAGCCAAATTCAAAGGCCACATTCTCCGTTTCAGCCACGAAGTTGGTGGCCTTCTCTAGCAGCAAACCATCAAGAAGACGGTAGCCCTACTCATGCAACTCCAGCAACGCCTAACTAATCACTCTGAGCTTTCATGGATTGTTTCAACTAAGGAGGGATTCTGTAGGAGGTTCGGGGTCGACCTGTTTGACATCAGTATCCCATCCCCGAAGCAATGGGTTGGCCGAGGACACCAACAGGATCATCCTCCAATTTGCAAGACCTGGAAACTAGAATAAGTAATGCTTGAGGAGGCTGACCCAACGAGCTGCCTACCATCCTATGGACCTACTGAACATCATTCAAGACCGCAACGAATTAAACTTTGATCTTGCTAGCCTTCGGCATGCATAGTCTCCCTAGCTTCAGGTTCCAAACCTTGGGGCCAAGGAAAACAACTCCGGAGGCAATGTCTCGACCTCCTGGAAAAGTGCACGAACAGACAGCAATCGGATGAAAAGGTGAGGATGGAGTTGGTAACCTCATTCTTAGGAATCACCAGTGACACTAATGTGACATTAAATGAGAAGCATAATTAAACATATCGCTTAATTTCACCTTTGATTGAATATATCATATAGCACCATTGTTAGATAGCATTATTCGCCAGAAAAGGCTCGGCCCTAAATGGGAAAGAGCCTATGAGGTGATACGATGTTGGGAAAAGAGCTTACATTGAGGAATAGAAACGTAATTTATATACAAGTCATAACTTATAAGTGGGTTTTGCAAAAATAAGTTGAAAAAGGAAAAAAAGTTTCTTGTTTTCAGCTATGACCAAAGTAAATGCTGGTTTAACATCAAACCAAACGCACAAGATCCTAACTTTGTTATTACGTATACACTAATCAATCCAGTGCAACACACACTACGAGATTCTAGTTTTATCATACTTATCACATTTCTTCTATTTTAGGCAACTAGCAAATGGTTTGTTCTATATCTCCTGTAATCGTGCACATAATATGAGAAACTGCTAAGACTAAGAGCGCAAGGGTTTATCTTAGATTTGTGTCAAGTCATCAGTACACACATAAAGGGAGATAAATACGACTCTAAGACAATTCAATGCAAGCTAGGTTCTTTCAAGTTTGGTGGACTTCTGAACTCTTGCAAGTTCTCACCTAACTCAATTGGGCCGTGGATCTTGGATTGTCGCGTTTGTGGATTTTTCTGATCAATATCCTCTTCCTCCTCTATTGATTAAATCTTCATTCTTTCTGAGAGGAAGGCCATGGCAGCAGGACTCATAATAAGTATTAAAACTTCACAATATAGTGGCACAATTTCAGGGTTTGTTTTGTTATCTTGTATGGTCGCTGCAACAGGTGGGCTCATTTTCGGCTATGATCTCGGAATTTCAGTTACTTTTGTGTTTATTACTGTCAAATCTTAAAGGCATTCTTGTGGTCGGAGATCAGTTTCAATATCCCCTACCTTAGTGTGCTTTCTAATGTCATCCTTAATTAATATGGTCACTGTATATTAATACAAAACATATGTAAAATGTTAACATACCATTTCATAAGTCAGGCTAAAAACCTTAGGACGAAGGCAAACACAAGTGAAACAGTTTCAGACAACCCTATTAAGCTTACAAACATTAACTAAGGTTTTCTTGGAAGAAATCAAATTAAGCCACAGAGGTTTTTAATTTTAGGAGCAGCAGACAGCATAACTAGAAACGATCCTGTAAATTAGGCTGCATTGGCTGCACGCGGAAGGCAAAAGGCATTTGGTATTCGTAGTCTCCAACTCCCTGTTGTTGATGATAAACGTCGCCATTTCCTAACACGTTATGTTCATCAATTGGATCCAAATGCATTTGCCGCTGTAAATAATTGGAATTAATTAGGTGTGCAAATTTTACTGAACTTGTTGTATGCATCATTGTTTCCTTTAGTGTGTATATGGCATAGAAATAAAATGAGGAAGAAAGTCTTCAACACGTAAACAAGAATTACCAGCTTGAACTGGAGCCCCCGGTTCTCGTCCTCCAGCATTTCATTCTGAAACGATGTTTATCGGATTATATAAGCAAATAACATGGGAATAGAAATATAAATATAACTGATTAATGTAGTATATAGTATAAAATAATTGCAAAATAAGTGATTATTGGCAGTTGAATTACACGTTTCCTCATCATCGGCACAAACTCCATCTGTCAAAAATAAGAATAGATAAGCATCAGATGGTTACTTCACGATACGAAGATTAATAAATCAAAAGGCAGCATGGGAACAAAAAAAAAGGTAGGAAAAATGAAGGGACTTTGCCTGTTTGGCTCTGAGACTTGAAATCCCATTTTCAAGAGCTTCCTCTAAAACCATAACCTCTTTGTAGTTCAAAGTTGTGATGTCCTCCCCACTCAGATGCCTGAAATTGACAAGATAGATGTAAGAAGACGTGTACTACTAGGTTGGGGATGTGTAAAAGAAGTGGAGGTGTATGTGTATATATAATTATATTAGGTTTCAAGGATTCTATTTCGAAAATCGAAACTCTTTCGGGAACTCTAAACAATGTTTGAACTCAAAAATATGCCCTACTTCTTTCAGAAATAGCGTTTCTACTTGTTTCATGTCGCGTTCAACCTAGTATGTGTGTGTGTATGTCAAGGAAGAAGAGTAATTTAACCTGAGTTCAGTCTGCATCCTGTCATTCTCTTTCTTGATTCTGTTGATTTCATTGTCCAAATGCTGTTTTTGTTATTTGTTGCAAACAGTTCAAAATTTGTTAGAACGATCAAACACAAGATGTGAAAATGAGAAGAAAATGTACAGATCTACATGTTTGATTGACAACCCTAAAATCAAACCTTTTTGACAACCCCAGATTATACTTATAACCAGCAGGTCAACAACGAGTTTTCAGCTTATTTTTGGCACAAAACAGCTTATGATCTCTGGATCTCTTGAGGGATATCAAAACATAAATTTTCTTTTTATGTGCTAGGGAACTAAAGTCTAAAATGATATAATACATGTACTTTCTTGAATTTTGCAAGCAAAAGGGAAGAGAGAGAATCACAATATTTTACCAGATCTGTCCATGGATGTAACGTTTACTGCATTTTTTTGTGCTTCGATCATTAAAAAAAAAGGTACTAGTACACTAGGGAAACGAAGAGAGGGAAGAGGGATACATAGATCTAGAGAGAGAAAAGTTTATACTCTATTTAGATCTTTCAAGAAATTCATATTTGCACAAAACCGTGTTATTTTCCAACAGGTCCACCAACAAGTCATGGATCCTAGGGCTATAAGATATTTACACACACACACACACACACTTATATGTGTTGGGGGGGGAACCTCATGCTTAGCATCCCAGAGCTTCTTCCCAGAGAGTTTATGGTACTGATCCAACATGTCAATTAACCTTCAAAAAAAAGATGAAGAAACAATGAAGAAAACCTAAAACTTTAGGTAAAATACATACACAGAAGAAAATGAATAAAGAAACACAAAGACATACGTAGTAGAAGGGCTACAAAATTCATGCATCTTGCCAGAACTAGCAAAGATGACAACAGAAACTTGAGCATCACAAAGAACACTTAATTCCTTAGCTTTTTTCAGTATCCCACTTCTCCTTTTTGAGTATGTAACTTGTCTGTTACTTGAGTTCTCGATCCTCTTGATCTCAATCTTTCCTCTCCCCATTTTTCACGACTTTCCAATTCTCTCTCTCTCTCTCTCTCTCTAAGATCTCTTCTCTTATTGCTTTTCTATGGTGAACCCTATTTAAGAGATGATAATTGAGGGGTTTGTGGGTGGAAGTGGGACGTGGGGTGGGTGAATAATGACATTTTCCATTGTAGGTTTAGAGACAAGAAACTTTAAAAAGCTTCAGCAAAGTTGGCTCGTTTATGGGCTATTGCCAACTGTTAAAAATCTGCTGTTTAATTTAGGTTTTACTAGCTCGTTACACCTTCTTAACCTTTGGTCTCTCTATCCTTGTACATTCGTGTATCTATCTACTCCATAAAATAGGTACACAAAATTGGCTCTTGATTGTGTGTATAGATGCAATTACTTTTTTCAGCAATCTTAATTTAGGGTTTTACTAAGCAGAGACAACTCAAGAACCAAAAGAAATTACAAGATTTCATGGAGGATTAGGAGCATTGAAGTTTGTGCGAGGATTCCTAGGAATTTTAACATGATTAGTCTCAAGATGATTTCTTAATCAACAGAGACAACTCAAGAACCAAAAGAAATTACAAGATTTCATGGAGGATTAGGAGCATTGAAGTTTGTGCGAGGATTCCTAGGAATTATAACATGATTAGTCTCAAGATGATTTCTAAATCAAATCTTAACCATCAAATCGAATCAAATCAACCGTCAAATGTTGAGGGTCAGAATAGAGAATAGAATGACTGCGGATGGAAAATTATTTCATTTGGTCAAAATGCAAGATGTGACAGGAAAGTGTTTTCTCGAGTGTCTCTAGCTAGTAGTCTCAAGCAAGGATTTTGTAGGTTTCTTTGTCTATCTTACATTGAATACATCGAATGAAAAACTCTAGAATGTTAAGGGGGTGTTTGATGTACATTATAGAGAAGAAAATGCATTTTATGATGTGATGTGATAGATAATATATGGTTAAAAAATAAGGAAAAAAATTTGATTTACGTGTAATATTATTTTATTGAAGAATGTGTGGTTGAAAAGAAGAGATAGAAAAATGTATTAAAATTTTAATGGCAGCCAAACAAGGGCATAGTAAATGACATTCTTTTGAACAAAAAATTTATGGAGAATAAAATGCATTTTATGATGTGATGTGATGGAAAATACGTGGTTAAAAAATAAGGAAAAATTTTGGATTTGCGTGTAATATTATTTTATTGAAAAATGTGTGGTTGAAAATGAGTTTTGAAAGAATAAATTTTTTTAACAATGTGTATCAAACAGGACTTAAAACCAAATTCTTTTGAAATAATGGCATTTCACAAAAATGCAAAAGTTGTTTCCTTGAAGTTGCCAAGCTGTCGTAGCTAAATCAAAACCAACAAAACGGTATCCTTACAAGAACACTGTATATCAAACACAGGACAAGCACAAATAAGTGAAAACATTTAAAGTGTCATACATGACCTATGTAATCCAACACAAGGATTGATTTGACTCGAGCAGGAAAAAAAATTCGGAGTGAATTGACTATGAACGAATTTCAACACCGAGAAGGCAAACCAACTTCTGCAAAACGAACTCATGCTCTGATCAACAGTTCATAAACATTACTATCATTATCGCCATTCACGCGTTTTAACATTTCAAAACTTATACGACTTCCCAGAAAATCAATCCGCTTGAATTCAACAAATTTAAGCTCTGCCGTCTCTTTGCTGGAGTAGGCCAATCGAAGCTGGTCAGCATGTCTTGAATCCGTGTGGATGGCTATTTCTATTTCCTCAGACGACATATTCTCCTATGAGACAGAATCATGAAACCAGTAAGAACATTGCACAAGTTTTCAGTTGTGAAATCATTAAAACAATATTTATGCCATTGAATTTTGTAGTACATTATCCTCCACACAAAACAGCTAAAGATCCACACTTCCAAGCAAGGGCGGATCCAGAATATTAACTCAGCTAGGGCGATCGTTGATAACCACAATAATAAGATTGTTTATATATCATAGGGTAATAATTTGAGTCGATAAATTTTTTAAAGAAGTTATTTTGAAAACGAAAACTAATAATATATAACTGTTTAGTTATTATTTATTGTAATGAAAAATTAAACAAAACGTAGAAAAGTCAAGAATTGAACCCTA
>CAIGRT010224747.1:0-14617 GCA_903798405.1 Fraxinus platypoda | reverse complement strand
TTGAAGTGGGAGAAATCACAGAAGCTAGCACAACAAATATTCTGTTGGTTGACATCTGTTTTCGTATAATTAAACCCCTTGTTGGATGGTAAATCTTACACATTCCAAGCTGGATGAGAATAGCTAGATTCTTTTCTTGAAGTTGACCGATGCTTAAAAGATTATTTCTTAACTCAGGTACAAAATAAACCTCTGTGATTACCTGAGTTAATTCGTTGATATGGAGCTCGAAATTTCCTTGTCCCATAATCATCATCCTCGAGTTATCTCAGAGCTTCACCGATTGTCTGAATTTTTCATCAAGATCAAAGAGCCACTCCTTGTTACCACACATGTGATTACTGTATCCGGAGTCGAAGAACCATACATTCTCTCTCTTTGAGTGATTCATTTCCACGTATGACATCAGAAGCATCTCTTCGTCCTCATTTAATTCTGCGCAATTCATACTTTTCTCCCAACTGGGGCATTCATATTGAAAATGCCCTAGCTTGTGACATTTGTAACACTCGACCAAGGCTTTGTTGAAGACTGCCTTCCCCTGCCTCTACCTCATCCTCTGAAACTTCCACAAGCATTTCCTCTCCCGTCAACTCTGTACTCATATCTTCCTCTAACCTTCTCTGAATTGGTGATTTTCAAAGCACGCTCTTCCTCCTTCTGTCTTTGCATCCTCTGTTCGTGGACTAACATGCTACTCTGAAGCTCATCTATGGTCATGGTAGAGAGGTCGTTGGACTCTTCTATCGAACATACTACATAATTAAACTTGAGAGTCATCGATCTCAAAATTTTCTCAATGATCACACTCTGCTCCATCCTTTCTCCATGTGCTTTCATCTTATTTACGATGGCCAGTGTCCTGGCAAAATACTCATCGAATTTTTCACCCTCCTTCATGCCAAGAACTTCAAACTCTCTTCTCAAAGCCTGTAGCTGAGCACGTTTCACCTTGGTAGAGCCTTGATACTTTAGTTTCATCGAATCCGAGATGGCTTTCGCAGTCTCCTTATTGAGAATGGTCTCAATAATAGTTCTATCTGTAACTTGAAATAGATAGTTCTTGACTTTTAAATCTTTCAGTTTCAGATTTGCGATGGTGTTACGCTACACTTCTTTTGGCTCTGCCCCTTCTGCTGCTGCAGGTATCCCGTTCTCTATCAAGCCCCAATACTTATTCGATCTGAGAAAATTCTCCATAAGCATAGCCCAATGGTCGTAATGACCATCGAACCGTGGAATCGCTGGTTGAATAAAGCCGCTGTTCTCTTTCTCTGTTGTCATGATTCTCTAACTCATCTCTCCTTTTCTAATCTCTCACTCTTGCTTCTTCCTTAAGAAATTACAGTTTCTTAGAACACTCAATCAAGCCCTCTGTGATGAGGCTCTGATACCACTTGTTAGGACCCAGAACAAACTTACAAGAACTTAATATGTTTAAAGGCTCCTAACAATGTGATATAAATTGCAAAGAAAAGACTTGCTTTATACAAGCCTTTTACAGGGAAATCAAAACAGAATAAGGTCCATGTTCACCACATCTGAGAACGTGGGAAGTGATCTAAGACCAATTCAAAACAAACAGATTACTCTAACAACCAGGGCATTATTAACAGAATGTGTAAATGACAAAACAACAAACAAGAATAATTCCTAATGATTTTATCTTTTCAAGACTCTAATACTGCAACAGAATGTGTATGTGACGGTGTTTTGTTTTGCAGATTATGTGGTGATATGTGGATGTCTTTAATTGAATGGTTCATTGTGGGTTTGATTTGGACGGAGATGGTGAGAGAAAATGAAGAATTGGTGAAGAATGTGGTGGTAGAGGTAGTGATGATGGAGGCTGTACGCCGGGTGAGTTTTCTAGTTGATTTGATTTTAGGGGTGGCATAGCGTGGCGTGGGGGTGAGGTGCGTTGGCGTGGTGGTGAAGCAAGTTTTTTTTTTCCTTTTTCCTTTTTGAGTTTTCATTTAATTATTTTAATTATTAATATGTGATTCACGAAAGTGCCCCTATTTAAATTGGTCAAAATATTCAGTTTTTCGAGTCAACTAACAGTGGAATTCACAGTTTCCGTCATTTTGGATTTCAAGTGCTAATTTTTCAAAGGTTTGGGACCGTTGGTCGAACAAATTGAATGTTAAGGTAGAGTCTATAAAATATTCAAAGGTTTGGGACCACTACTACAATTTTCCCAATATAAATTATAAACATTGGATAAGGGCATTATTATTTAATATTAATAATATAAGTTGCAATCCTCTTCCTCTTATAGCCATTATCTTTTCACCATTTAATATTTTATTACCAATGTGAACATATTAATGCAACCTTTCAATTCTTATTTTTTGTATTTTTTCTTTTTGTAAACCAAATGAGAGTATATTGGACATATAACTAAATATGTAAGAATAAAATTGGTACTATTTATTGAAAAAAAATTTGATAGCCACCATATGTAGGAGCATCTTTGGTTAACCTTTTTATGTCGATATATTTCTTTAAGAAATTATTTTAAGAAAATATCATTTTTAAGCAAAGTAATATTTATTATTTAATTCATTATCGATCGAACACGAAAAAATAAATCAAATAAAAGTTATTATTAACAACAATCGATAAGGAATTATAAACGGAATGTGAATATGAATATGAATGAGCTAAGATAAAACGATAGAGGAGAGAATCGATTAATCTTCATATTCTCATTAATTGCACTGTTTAGGAAATAAATATTAAAATTAAATAAAAATATATTGGACATATAGTTAAATATATAAGCGTAAAATTAGTATTCAAAAGTTTGTCCCCAATATCCCCTTTTTATATGTTGTAGATAGATAGATGGTAGATAAGACGTAATTAAATTCAATTAATTAACTTTCATTTTAATTTAATAGGTTACTAATAATAGTAGTTTATTAATTTCGCAATATTACAAAATATCTGTCCAACCCGGTTTGGTTAACGGGTCTAGAAATGGTAACTGGGTATAACCCTCGAACGTTCTCCACGTGTCCCGTTCTCGCACTCTCGGAGAATCTCCCGTCTTCTCCACTGATTACCACTTTGCAATCATCAAAATCAACATCAAGCTTGAATGGAAACTCTGAGAGGCGACTCTTCCAAAACCACCGCTGCCGCCGCGGTGCCCGGAAACGATGAAGACATACGCCGAAATCGAGTTCTATCGAGTAAACTCTACCTCGACCTGATTCCTTCCAAGGTAACACACAAATGTTTAGATAGTTTTGTTGAACTTGCTTGTTTTAAAGTGGTATCTGAGTATCTGATTATCACACCAGAATAACTAAGTCCTGTTGAACATGTTGCACTACGAAATACAGGTTCCTTTAATTTATTCGTCTTCATATGATATCGCCTTTATGGGAATGGAAAAGCTGTAAGTAATCTACACTCTATTTTATTTTGATCAATTGGGTTGATGAGAAAATAATTGTCCACAGAAACGGAAAAACTATGCTGGGAATTTATTAGTAGTGTGAAAATATCATGGATAACACACAACTCTCTTTAACTTTGGTGGAACAATTATAAAATTAAAGGGATTCATTGAGGAATATAGGAAGGTTAAATTTGGATGAGAACACTTGATCAACTATGTGAGTTTAGTATTGTAATATTGTAAAGTTTAATTCATGAGCAGATTACCATAGTTAGATTCTATATTTCCATCTTGAAAGAATTATCCTTGATATGCCCTTTAAAAAATATTGAAGGTTGTTTAAAACATTAACATCTTTAAAAAATGAAAGTTCATCTATTAAGTCAATGGTTCTCCTGTCATAAATGCCTGACTACCCCTCTCAAGTAGGTCATGCGTGAAAGAAATATTCAATAAATCACATAGAGGCGACGAATGAGGTGGGTTGGTTAACAATTCACGGGTGAAGAAATGGCAAAAAAAGAAAGTATTCACTCTTTTGTATTTTGCATCTATAATATATTTTCCCCGGTGGATTTCTCTCTTATTTACGAAAGGTGTGGAATCCTGGCTTGACAATTTCAGGCATCCTTTTGACTCTTCTAAATGGGGTCGCATCTGCCGCTTTCTTGTTGCAGAAGGTTTTCTGGACAAAAAGCACATAGTTGAACCTCTGGAGGCTGCAAAAGATGATCTCCTAGTGGTATTCATTCTTTGTTGAGATTCTTTCCTTGCATGCTTTTGACCTGTATCCCCTGTTCAAATGGATGATGCTGCATTTGCTGTATCATTTTCCAGGGTTTTAGAGTCTGTTGCTTGTATTTACCAATCAATGGGTCATCTATTGTCTATCTCTCTCACCTGTCTGTTGCACTATTTTGCAAGTTATTGCTCTAACAGTTTGATACTATGGACCTTTTGAATAACAGTCAGGTCTAAAAAATAAAGGCATTCGTGGGTTCAATGTGAAAATTGTAACTTGTGATCATCAAGAAGATCTCATGAAAATTGAACATTTGCGCCTTTTTTATTATACGATCACTCCAATTTAAATACTAATTTTGCTATTTGATTATTAATTCCACGATGTCTTATCATTACTTGTTGATCCATTTTACGTTTATTTAAAGTTAGGCTTTAAATTTTGTTAATTTGTTTTGTATTGGCTTTTCAACATGATTTAGGGTTTATCATAAGCATATTGTTGTTGTTTTTTCTAATTATTTTTCAGTTATTTTATTTGTTTGTGTTGAGGTTTGCTCCTAAACTCTCGGAGGTAAAACTCCTTGGTATCCAGTTTAGCTTTTCTGGACATTGGATGAGTTCACTGGTTTCTTGTTAGCCAAGAATTTGAGATGATCTGCATATCTTATGGTTTTTTGTGCATAATTAATATTTTGTGGTGTTGGTGCCAGGTGCATTCAGAGTCATACCTTAATAGTCTAAAAAGCAGCTTAAATGTCTCTGTGATTGTTGAGGTAAGATTAATATATAATTATTTACATATTTAACTTTTCAGAGTTCTAAAAAGTCTTCTTCAAAACGAAAGGGAACCATAATGGTTTTGCTTTAGATGGTCAACTTCGCCACCTCGATCTAATTTGATTTTGAAGGATCTAAGACAAAAACTTCAATTAAATAGTTATGGTGAATTAATCAGCAATAAACTAGAAACAGTTAATGTCGTAGATTTTATATGCACCCTTTACCAAAATCTTTATTCACCATTTGATTGCTATAATGTTCAGGTCCCTCCTGTTGCTCTATTGCCGAACTGTCTCGTGGAGAAGCGCGTTCTTTCTCCATTTCGTAAACAGGTTAATAAACCTATGTGAATCTTTTTCCCCTCTATGGATCAATTGCTTATTCTGCTATAAATTGACCGTAGGTGGGAGGAACGATTTTGGCTGCAAAGCTTGCAAAAGAACGAGGATGGGCCATCAATGTAGGAGGCGGCTTTCATCATTGTTCAGCAGACAAAGGAGGTGGATTTTGTGCTTATGCAGACATCTCTCTGTGCATTCAATTTGCTTTTATCCGATTAAATATTTCGAGGTATGTGCAACTTAGGTCTTATAGCTTTAGGTAGTTGTGTGAATGCTATTGATATCATATCTGAATCCATGAGATTGATGCCTCCTTATTTCTTGTGCTCATAAGATGCAAATGTGCAGGGTCATGATAATCGATCTTGATGCACACCAAGGGAATGGCCATGAAAAGGATTTTTCTTCAGACAGTATGACCTGTTGGCTGTTGCCTTCAACCATTTGCTATACATCAATTTGACTATGACTATTGCCTTTCCCTTATGTGGCTTTTTAATATCGATTATTTTGGGTTGATACATGCAGGAAGGGTCTACATCCTTGATATGTACAATCCTGGCATATATCCATTTGTAAGTTAGTTCATGTATTCATATCTCGATACCCTCTAGCTGACAGCCCGCTGAAACTATATTTACAAAGAAAAAGAAAAATATCAAAAAGACCAGTCATTTCAATCATCTTTTATTTTGTTACCAATACCTTTACCTTAACTTACGAATAATGACAACAAAATGAGCCTTATTTACTGGCTTTGTGGATCATTTCTTGTTCTATTTGAATCATTGTCACACTTAGAGAAAGATCCGACAATCTAAGTCTTTATGACAGAGTCAAAGCTGAAGATGTGAAAACAACGTGGTCAGCCTTAACCTGATTATTATCTTTCTTCTATTCGTATAGGATTATGAGGCCAGAAGGTATATCAACCAGAAAGTTGAAGTAGCGGTAAGAATATCATTTTATCTATCGAGATGGATGGACACTTGCTTCTATTTTCCTTGGACTATTATGTTATGATTGCATTGTTGATCCAGAGTGGGACTACAACAAATGAATACTTGGAAAAACTTGACCAAGCACTTGAGGTTTGCACTCGTGCTCCACTTCAGCTTCTCATATGCTTCTTTTTGGTTTTATTCAGGTTTATTAGGATTTTAGAAGATATATGCCTCTTGGAGGATATTCTCTGTGCTGGGAATTTGATATTATTGTTCTTTTTGGAAGTTCTCGACAGTAGATGGACTTGTCCTAATGTAGTCATGTGTGAATATACATCTTTTTTGAATCATTTTTCAGTGAAAGATATAAAAATACGTAGATCCGTTTAGAACAACAGTAGAAGTCTCATGAATGATTGACTGTGGAGGATTTTGGATATGGGGGACATATGGAGAGAGGGAGGGGGTCATGCTTTCTAGTTTAGTTTCTCATCGGCATATCATTATTCCTCAAAATGAAAATCTTAAATTATGTTTTTTAGTTGCATTTAAGAGCAATAATCTGTCTTTATTGGGGCTGCATACCAAAAAATGTTGTATTTGTAAGTTTCTAATCCCCCAATATGATAATGTCACTGAATTTTCCGATGAACTTCTAGGTTGCTGCTGGTTCGTTTGATCCGGAATTGATCTTATATAATGCTGGAACAGATATTCTGGATGGAGATCCTCTGGGTAGGTTAAAGGTAATGTCTTTGATTTCTAAATCGTCCTACTTAATTGGATTTTTTGGTAAAGGTGTATTTTGCTACCATTTCTTTTTTTCTTTTTCTTTTTCTTTTTCATGTGAATGACATGCAGTTCCAATATCATATCGAATACAGGGAAAACTTCAATGGCAGTTTCATGCTTATAGAAAGATCGAAAAAAAAAACGTGATAGCTTTAGCATAAAAAAATATTGAGACTTTTTGGTTAAACGAAATATAACAAACCTAAAAGTTTGAACCCTAAAAACTACAGAATTTGAGGCGATGTTAGTCATGTTGTAACTTGGGAATATGCTGTATATAACATCCATGCAGATTAGTCCCGATGGAATTTCCAGAAGAGATGAAAAGGTTTTCAGGTTTGCTCGAGAGAGGAATATCCCTCTTGTCATGCTCACGTCAGGTTTGAATTTCTTCTTCTTATTTATTTTCTTCATCATGGTGGATTTTGTTTCAATTTAGACATAACAATCAATGGTATAAACTAGTTCTTATTTTCAGGTGGTTACATGAAATCTAGTGCTAGAGTAATAGCAGATTCAATCATAAATCTATCGCAGAAATCTTTGATCAACATGGAGAGCACAACGGGGAGAATATGATCATCATGCGAAACATCCTGGGTGCTTAACTTCACCAACACTGCTCAAGAGGGTACGTTGAATTTGTCTTTACATGCAGATTCTATAATTTACCGAGAGAGAAATTGTGTGTATATTACCTGATCTGTGAATATTCGAAATGAATCGTGCTTACATGACTCCCAACTTAACTGGAGCACGTTAAATCTTTGATTATAAGTAGAGAAATGAGTGTGTAATGTGTTGGAACATGAAATATGGAGCATGGAGGAATGCACATGTGAAAAGTGAATTTGAAATACATGATTCCATGTTTACTGTTCCATGAATAATTGGTATATGATACATACTATAAAATTAGTAAGTCAGATTAGTACTTGCATCTCAATTTTTTTTAATAAATGTGCGTTGAGAAGACAACTTGAGGGTTTTTCTTTCCAAAAAATCTGTTAAATCGACCAAAAATTTAGCATTTGACCCTTGCCTTTCCACCGATTTGAGTTCTGTGGAATTTCCATAAATAGTGTTGTATCATGACATCAGCTGCAGCTGAAGTTGCTCGGCTTCCAAATAAACTTGGGAGAATCCGTACCTTCATCACCACGTTTATTATTTGACAACCTTGGCACGATTTATTAGTGTGCCAATCCGGTCTTCCATTCTTGAATGAAATACATAGCTATGTATAATTAGTTTGTGCAAGACGAAGTTGCCTCGGGTTCTCTTCAAGTCTCTCGTGTATCCACCAATGGAATCTTGGCTTTGAAATTTGAACAAATCTAGATATACATTTTTGTTGACATTAAGGATGACATTCTCTCTTATGTGTCAAAATTTGGCTAATGATAGGGAAAAAATATTGTAAAAATCAATGACTATGATGGATGTCAAATTTAATGTAAAAGTTAATGTACATGTGGCATGTTTCTTGAAATTTAGTATGGGAACAGTTGACCCATTGTCTCCATACTAAATCCGCCAATCGCCATTGTCTCTATCCAAGATCAATTTGTCAATGTTCTCACAAAACCCCTTTCGAAGCAATGATTTGTACATATTCGTTCCAAGGCCAGTCTTTGATGGTAGCACCGTCTCACGGGGCATAATCGGAAAGAATCTCTTTCCACCAATCCATCCTTGAATCACTCCATTAAGTCGTCCCGCAATCAATCTGTTGTTGACTGAATCCCATTGTCCCTGCATCACATACATTTCTTGCTGTGAGAATATTTAATTCATGTGTTTTTCGTGTACCATATTCCAATTGAATTGAGGTCTGTGTAGAGTACACGTACATGCTAAATCTCGAGCTGAGACTTTTTCCTTCTCTTCCAAGACTGAATTTACAACTACGATGTTTCATTACGTGTACCATACCATGGCCACTTCAATTACTATGCGGTGCCAAAGTTACACCATATGTACCATAAAATTGAGGCCGATGTGGCTCGTGGCACGTCTCAATACACGTTCGAGTCATCCATGAATAGAGTCGATCTTGGCTGTGTCTGTGAGCGGCTCCGCCCTTTGCCCCCCGTGTAAGGATGTTAATATATATAAACATTAACTTTGTAAGGCTTGTAATATATTATTAGGTTCAAAACTTGTGAAGTTCGCGGGTATAATAGAAGTCTTAGTATTGAGAGTCAGACCGATCGACTAGACATCGGTTTTAAAACAAAACTTTAGTAAATTAGGGGTAATTTCACTTTTGGTCCCAAACTTACCATTCGAGCAACAAGTTGATCATTAACCGTCGAACGAATCAAATCAGTATTCAATCTTTCATTATAATTACACAACCAATTACGTACTGACGAAAACTATCCAAATTTTTTTTTTATTAAGCTCCAGTTTCGTTTTGCTAAAATTCATATTTGAATTAATTGTTGATTTTGACTTCAAATTTTTATCAACTTTTTAAGCAAAATCGAAACATGAACTAGTCCAAGTTGGTAAACTAGACTTATAGCATGTTTGAGCCCTATTTTTTTTAAATTCAAAATGCATTTTGGAATAATATTTTGATGGAGAATGTGCGGTTAAAAAATAAGAAAAAATTTTGGGTTTGCGTGTAATATTATTTTATTGAAGAATGTGTGATTGAAAATAATAGAGAAAAAAATGTATTTTAAAAATAATGACGACCAAACGAGGGCTTGATTTCATAAAGTTAAAGACTTTTCCTTAACTTGCTATTTAGTCGCTAAATTTAAGATGAACCGTTCAATTTTTTTCCCCAATAACATATGTGCAGCTTGAAGAAATTGTGTGGGGGGGATTCGGGCACTTTGTGAACTTGTCACGGGATTCATGAATTCACAGCTTGCCCCTTTCAACGATTGGGACAACGCCCTTTGTTTAGAGCACTTTGTACTTTTTTCCATTTTATTCTTCTCATTCATCATCAATTGATTAATTTTTCAAATCAATTTTTCTATGTATGTACTGTGTGGATTTGTTTAAAATTCAGTTTTTTTTTCATTGGTAAGAAAAATCTTTCGAAAAATTGATATGAAAAGATAAAGGGTCAAAAATTAAAAAGTGAGATAGGAATCGAACCAGCGATAAGAAATATTACAAGAAAAGAGTTCTTTGCTTGTTTAATACTCTTTTCATTTTTTCGATTTCTTTACCTATAGTAGGGCTGCTGTTTTCTTCCACTTTTTGTCGTAAAATTGTTTTTTAGAAAGTTATCTTAAACCAACTTCCTCTTAAATTTCTTGTGATCAGATGGTGTGCTACGTGTATATAATGATTTACGTACACATGATCTAGTGGGATATGATTGAGTCAGAATTTCTTCAATCAAATAGAACAAAAAATTCACCTCTCTTTTTGACACCCCGTCTTTATGTAAACCATTATCTAACTTGATTATTTACAAATAACATTATTCCAAATAAAATATTTGCAAAAATTATAAAAATATATTCAAAAGCAACTTCTTAATCTCAAAAATAATTTTCAACTCTTGCCAAACGGGTCCTAAATACAATGTTCATGCAATTATCCACTCCTTGGTCTAATTTATTAACTCCCAAACTCCATATATAGGACTCTCCTGTTTCCTCATACTGCATCTTCTTCTTCTTCAAACCTTCTTCAATTCCATCGCTGAAAAATCCATCTAGTTTTTGCAGACATGGAAAGGACATCAGTCCCTCAAGGGCTAACCAAAGAAGAATTCAAGGAATTGGAGCCTGTAATTCGTACCTACCACACGTTCGACGAAGTCCCCAACACATGTACATCCCTCATTACGCAGCGCATTGACACCCTGGCGGAGGCAGTTTGGACGTTCGTCCGCCGCTTCGACAACCCACAAAAGTACAAGCACTTTATAAAGAGCTGCCGCATGATTGGCGTCGGCGGAGTTGGCAGCATCCGCGAGGTGACGGTGGTTTCAGGTCTCCCCGCCTCCACCAGCACCGAAAGACTGGAGATTTTGGATGATGAGAAGCATATACTGAGTTTTCGAGTTGTGGGTGGGGAGCACAGATTGAACAACTATCGATCTGTTACATCTGTTAATGAATTCAAAAAAGATGGGAAAGTTTATACAATTGTTTTGGAGTCTTATATAGTGGATATACCAGAGGGAAATACTGAAGAAGATACAAAAATGTTTACTGATACAGTTGTGAAGCAGAATCTTCAAAAGCTTGGGGTGGTGGCAATGGCCACTTTGCATGGACATGAATGAATTGACCATTTTGGTATGACGACTAGACACGATAACAGATAGACAATTCGCGTGTTTTTCTTCTCTGATATTATCTACTTCGACTCAACTTAATAACATACATATATTCCATTCATTTTTCTTCCTTTTTCGCGTCTAATTCTATCCAATTCAATGTAATAATGGACGACGACCACCACATTTTTAGGGGTTTGTATTTTTTTATTCCAAGATGAAATTGGTTGAATAAAATTTATTGGTTTAGTGGGTTATTTATTTTCCTCAATAAATGAATCAAATTTGTGCTTATGAATTTTACATTTTTGGATTGTGGTTCAATGAATGTGTACTTGATAATTGATATTTATTAATTTACCAATTTCTTCTAGCATTTATGTTTCCTTTATCAGAAAATATAACTAACTACTTGAACATTTTCCTAATCTTTGTCTTTTGAGTAATGGATTGGATAACACTTTAATAACATATTCAGTACGAAATATTTCTTCACTGCGACATAATACTAAAAAGAAAAAAGTTAAAATCTTGTTTATTATACTCTTTAATTTTCTTCACTGCGACATAACAATCATGCACTTATGGTTTGTTAATCCTTATGAAAGTGGGAATAATCCATTGAGAAACATAGCGAAAAATAATTTTGATCAATCAACTATTATAAGCTATTGGTAGACCTTCCAATCAATGTGTCATCCTTTTGATATGTCTACTATAATGTAGCCTATGAATATATTGGCGAAAAAAAATTTGACTGTAGGATTCATAAATACTACCTATTTTTTCACCGCTCATTTATCCCTATAAATCCCTTGTCAGATATAGTTTATGCATGTAGGTACATATTATGTCAAATTTATAATATAAACTAGTAAAAGAAAGGTTATCATTTTAACAACTCAGGTTTCAAACGTGAGTGTTAACTCATATATATTGTCCACTCAAAGAGAGTGCCTGTCCATTTTATCCTTTACGAGTTTCTTTCCCGTCCCCCAGAAATCAAACTTGAAATCCGTACCTTAGAAGGAACTTAGTTGAATCCTTATCTATGTGTCATTATATTAAATTTTTATTAAAAACTAAACAAAGCTTGGACATTGGCGTCTATCTATTATTAGATATTTATACAATAAATATAATATGTGAAAGAAATAATTAATTCAGATGAAGTGTTAATTGGTAAAAAATGTGAAATTTGTGTGGGAGGTCGGGGGTTCGTGACCGTTTTTAACTGTCCGGTATAACAACATATTACCACTAGCCATAAAAATTACAAATAATACTGGATCATGTTGGATGCAGTTACATCATTTTTCTGCCTATATAAACACACATATGAGCATTAGAAAATTATTTTTTAAAAAAATACGAAATTNTTGCTGCACAATTGGTTTAGTTGATCGTTGTATCCTGGAGGTGATTGTCCACAGAGGTCGCAGCAGTTATCGACGGACAATTTCGCTTTAGGATACCGTGCTGTC
Organism: Fraxinus platypoda; assembly: GCA_903798405.1. NCBI lineage: Eukaryota > Viridiplantae > Streptophyta > Magnoliopsida > Lamiales > Oleaceae > Fraxinus > Fraxinus platypoda. The sequence goes on along the minus strand of CAIGRT010224747.1, from coordinate 1,862 downwards.
ACGAGACTTATTCGGTCGATAAGTTTTATTTCTGCACTTTACTGTATTGCAACTAGTAATATTTCTAACATTTATACGTAAAGCTCACTTATCATTTTGAATGAAATAGATGTACTCCAACATAAAAGGCGAATTTATTACTACAACTCATAGAGTATAGCTTTTTGAATATTGGGGCTCTTATATCTTCCCATTTGGATAAGCAAGTTGCATTAGCTTTTGTGTTGGCTTCAATATCAACCCATAATTGAATGACTAAGGACAGTGACTTGTGATTAGCCTTAAAGGACATGTGACCATGGAACGCCTTGTCCACTTATTTTATCTACTTTTTTTTTTCTTTTTTTCTTTTTTCATGTGTGCTTTGTTCAACCAAAATTCCCTTTGTGGGATTGGCCGTGTGAACAATCTAAGCCAATTATATGTTATTGAGCCCCGTTTGGTTTAGCCCGCGAAAAAAAATTGATAAAAATTTAAACAAGTTAGCAATTAGTTTTAATTACACATTTCATGCGATCCATAATTTTTATCAACTTTTTAATCTTACATTTCATCAATTATTATCAAAATCTACTAAAAACTTGATTTTTAGGGAAACTGATATGTTCTTAAAAAAATGTTCTTTCTGTTATGTACTCGGGTGGCATGGAAACTGTAAGGGTGTGTATAGTATAAAGTATAAATTAAAAGCATGTAGGAAAAAAATTAAGTTTTATAAAATATAATTTATTTATTTTTTTGGTGACAAGAAAATTTTTATTTTGACATTATACGAGAATTATTTTCGAAAAAATAATTTTTTTTACTTACAAAGAAGGAAGAAAAAAGAAGAAGAAGAAGCAAATGATCCAAACATATTTAGAGAGATTTGAACCCAATTTAATTTGAGTACATAAAGCTTATTTATATTCTAGGAAGGTAACGGGGTGGGTCGACCATTCCGACCCTCGTCATGTCGGGTATTTTTTTCATCTTGCCCCACTTATCACCCCATTTATTTTTTATTTATTTTATTTTTTGCTTTTATTTTTGTATATCTTTAGTTAGTATATATATATTTTTTTTTTTTTCAATTTGTCAAGAACAACTTATGTTCTCTTTAAAAATGATGATGAATATTTTATTTTATTTAATAAAAAGTTTAAATTTGAAATTAATTTTAAACGGACGGGTAGTGGGGCAGAGACTATGTTTCCTATACCCGTTTCGAGGCAATGGTCCATGCCCCATTTAGCCGGTTATGTTGGTAATCTTCGCCCCATTCAGGATGAGATCCATGAGTATCAGGTTGAACAGATTTTTTTGTCATCCTTATTAATATTCCAATAAAAAAGGGGCAATTTATAGAAATAAAAAAAAATAGGGGATTGTATTGAAAATATTGATTTTTGTTAAATATTTTAAAATTACAACCTAAATCCCATGTTTGTCTTTCACTCTTTTAATTTTTTTTTTTTCTACATACTCATTTTCAAGTATACATTCACACAATAAATTATTTTATACGACAACAAAAAAAAATTCTTACTTTTTAAGCACAAATTCTCCAAAAATTCACTATTCAAAACAATGTTTTTCCAAAACAAATGGCCACCAATCAAGCGCTAAATCATACTTGAAGGAAAATAAGGCAATTATAGTTTGTGTAATTTTATTTTATTTTTTTGGCAAAATATTTTTCCAAATTATAATGTATATATTTTGGATGTGCGCGAGTAATTTTTTGACACATTACTGTTGGAAAATCCCAACATATGGAGCCACACATGTAATATATTAAAATGTGTGGTGCTATTGTTTAAATAATATTAGTCAATTAAAGTGATCAATTAAAGTTAATTTTGACTAATGGATATTAGGTT
>CAIGRT010224744.1:0-23260 GCA_903798405.1 Fraxinus platypoda | reverse complement strand
TAAATATTTTTGAATTCTCATTTTTTACCCCACAAGAAAAATGGTCTGGGTCCGCCCCTGAATACACTTATTTAGTTCTCCAAGTTTCGATTTTTTTTCGGTAACAGTCGACCTAATTTTGGAACACTCACATTTCTCCTCCTCGATAACTCACTTTTTCCTTGATGTTCCACTTCTTCCTTATTCCTAAGCCCTCTCCCCATGATTGGGTTACACTCTCTTCCTAAAGGGTAACCTATATCTTGAGGATGGACGACGGATAGTGGGACTGGGGTAAAAATTTTCAAACGACTGAGCTAGATGAAGGGGTATAAGTAAAAGGGAAAGAGTCTTCCTATTGATTTTCCGATGAATGAACTCTAGATTCATCCGAACTCATGCCCATTTAGTGAAATCGATAGCCACTATCATAAATTGGGCTACAACTAGTCCCTTCGGCAATCGAACTTTAATATCTATCTGCCATTCAAAAAAGGCAACTAACGACTCACTACGATCAACTCTTGATGGTGAACCCAAAGTATATTGGAATACACGTAGCTCTCACTATTCTCCTAGTTTTGAAGCGGGCCTAGGTTGGACTGGGTCATGCTAGTATCCTTTGTGAGGAAACAAGTTAAGTGATCTCTCACCCATCTCAGATTTTGAGCTCCTTACGTAAGCGTCAGCCTTGTGCTGTTAGTTTGCTCATAGAGGACTCTTCTCGAGAGAATTACAAGTTCTTTCAAATGGGGGATCAAACACCTTTGCCTCGGTCGGAAAGTTTATCTAAGTTTCGACAATGCATGTGGTGGTCACTTGATTCGTTCGATGCGTCATACGCATTAGTGAGATGTTCTATGGCCTTACATACGACGTTTAGTTTGGGATTTTCTCTCCATGGAATCTCTTTTATCCTCGCGCCTTGCGATTACTAGTATGCTTATATCGTCGAAGTTAGGTCTAGAATGCCTTTTTGATCCTAGACTATGGCTAGTTTTTTATGGAGGATCTTGAATAAAAGAAAAATTTGAGAGTTTTTGTGGGACTTGTTTTTGCTTGGAGATGTCGGCTTGTTTGACAATATGTAACACCCAAACATACGTACAATATATTACCATTTCCTGGGGACCTTGTGCTAATAGTCATAATAATTAGAAATATGAGTTTTACTCGAAATTAAAATTTAATATTATTTCGGATATCTATTAAATTATTATCAAAATTATCTGATATAAAAGTGTTTAGATAAAACTTGAAATTTGCACATATCCATACTAGAATCTTATCCTCCTGTAGTTAGATTCTTTTTAAATTCAAATTTCATGATAAGTTTGTTTGTTGAAAATCCAATCTAAATTTGAATTAAGTGTCGTATTAGAATTCTAAGTGACTAACTATCCTTATCTAATCATACATCTTGTTGTTGCATGTCAATTCACACAAATTCAGAGAAAAAGAGAGTAAAGAAACCATGAGAGAGAGAGAGAGAGAGAGAAGTGGAAAAAAAAGAGAAAAAGAAAGGATAGTAAAGAAAATAAAAGCTTTTCTGGCGTGTTCGAGATCCGTTCGCAAGAATTTTCAGTTTTAGTAGCTCAAGTATACAAGAAATTTAACGAACAAGGTATGGATTTCTCTATGTGCCAAGTAGTTTTGTGTTTTCACTTTTTAATATTTTAAATTAAGTATTTTATGTGCTATTATATGATCCAAACTAAAGAAAGATCTTGTGGGTAATACCGTAGGGTATTATATAGACCTAAACAGAAACCACCCATATGGCTAGAGACCCTAAGTGGTGATTGAGAATGGATATGACCTAATTGAGAATGAGACGGTTCGTTTTCTATCCCACTAGAAAATTATATTGTATACGAAATTTACTTGCTTTTTATATTAAATTGTGAAAATACTGGCATGAAATCTATATCGTATTCATATGCTTATTCCATACTATAAATTATTTCATAGATACTTGATTGATCGTAGTTGGAGGTTTAAACTGCTGACAAAGTCCATGTCGCAGAATCAAGAGTTTAAGATTTTCTTTCAACATTTAATATTCAGTTAGAAAACTATTTTGCAAATCAGAATTTTATTTATTTAATTTTCAAAATCGATGTTGAGTTCTTAAAAATAAGTGCTACATTTATATTATAACAGAGGATTGGATTAATTGACCTTTTTATGAGACATAAAATAGCTTATCTAATTCTGCATATTTCTTTGAATTTTGTATTACACTATAAGTCAATCAACTTATTTTATGGACAAAAAAACGTTAGAATAATCTTCAAGACATAGGTTTCAAGGCCTTACATAATCACCCCTCTGTCTAGCCCCATCGGTTGACGTTAAAAATAACGTGGCATTCTTTGATCAACTTTTAGGAATTTGAACTAAATGAAAGTGTTACAATGTTGGATCGTTACCATAGTACAAAAAAATTTCAACCGAGATCCCCATTTTCGTCCATCCCTCATCCCTTTATATAGGTGGGTGGACTGAAATTAGTTGTTCTAGTCATATCAAGCTACAACGTTCTAACTTAGAACTTTGTGCCACCACCCGTAGGAGGGAATTTGATTTGTTGGTGAGGTCAACTGCGACGATCATGATAACATTCAGGCCTATGCTCTAAGCCATCTTGTCACCCTCTAAAATTAGTTGGTTTGAGCAGGGATATGCCATCAAGGAGTAACATTTCGTGTGTCATGTCATAATGATAATTTTATATGGCATCTTCCATAGTTTGACTTTATCCTCCATTGATTAGGTACTGACCCAAGGTGTCAAGATGAGCTGTTTGAATCCCTCGATATGTAGTCTCATCTGACCAAGTATGAAAGAAGCCCTAGCTCATCAACTTGAATTTGTCAGTGTGAAATAAGGATATTATGAGGCTTAATACCAGTTTCGAAACTTAACATTATTAAGAATGTTTTACTAGAATATAAGACAAAAGTCAATACAAATAGTAAAATAATTATCATTGATGGATGAAACTAACTTATGATAAAAAGTCCCCAACTCATCTTCTACTAAATTTGAATTCTTGCCCATCACGGATTGATACCAAACCCAGTGGCAGATGCAGACATTTTAAGTAAGAGGAACACAATCAAATCTGTACAGATCGAATGCTTTATTTTTTATTGTTGAATGATTCATACTTGACTAGAGAAAAATACGAATTTATGTTTAAAGAACATTCCTTCATTAGTATTTTTCTCATCATTTTCATCCATTTTATTTCGTATATTCATTTCATTAATATTTTGCTCATAAAAAGAAAATGCAAATTTACGTTTAAAGAATTTGTAATTTATTTAATACAAACAATTAATTAAAACAATCAATTTAAGTAATCTGAAGGAAAAAAAATATACAACCAATATTCAATACTAATAATCAATTCAAAAAAATACAATTCGATAAATATAAGTCAAATTGGACAAAATCATTCCATACACATTCTATATATACAATTCAAAAATTATTCTATATAACATAAATCATTCCAAACACATTTCAAATCAATTTAAAACAATTAAATATACAAATTTCAAAAATATTCCTGAACATAAATAAGATAGATGTAATCCAAACCCATTTTTTCAACACTTTTAATTTTGGTCAAAGAAAAAAATTTGAAATTATAAGTTGCTACCGTTTTGCGACTGGTTACCTTTCAATTTCAAAAAAAAAAAAAAAAACTTAAGTTGAACGTGTCTGGAGGTCCGTGCGAGTGGAGATGGCACTGAAATTGTAGTGGGAGACAAGGTCGATGGTGTCGTAATAACAATCACTTTGCAGTAGTGTTCGAACAAATTGGTAGCAAAAAACGTAAATTTGGATTATAATTAGTGGAAATTTTGATTGGGAAGCAAAGATTTGTTGTAAATGTGATTATTTATGGAAAAATTATAGACAAATTTGAAGAATTAGAAGAGTTACGATTTTGGTAAAAAGCACGGAGGAAGAGAGTGTGAGAGAAAATGCTCAAATCTATTGTGATTTCGCCTTGTTTGATAGAGATTAAAATCATATTTTTAGTAGATTAAAATTAATTGTTGATTTTAACTTAAATAAAAATTTAGATTTTAATTCATACCAAACAAGCCTTTGTCAAAAAATAATAAAAAAATTCCCCAAAAGTTGAGGGGTCACGTAACCCCCATGCCCCTTCCCCGTCCACCCCTAATCAAACCTTTCGAAGTGTTGAGCGAAATATTGACCACTAAAGGCTTTCTGAGCTCAGTATATCATATACACATAGATCGACACCACCAAATTTACAACTCAAATCCGACAACCTACACCTAACTCCGGTTGCTAGTGTATTGTCCACTAAGGACACGGGTAAGGAGTTATTGTAGCCACACAACAGCCACAAAGGCTAAGAAAAGAGAGGCGAAAACACACTACAAAATGAGAGCACGAAGCAAAAAAGGAACGTAGCCGGTATCTCTCAAAGGGGGGCTAAGCAATAACGTCTCTTCACAAAGCAACATGAGCTACCAATATATAGTAATAAGGCGGGCTTTTAGGGTAAATAGTGGTTGGGCCCAAAAAATAGATAATAGGTAACCAATAGTGGGCCAAATACCAAAAGCCATCCAAGGAGTAACGAGTCGGGTCATGAGTAGCTCTAATTAAATTATGCTACGTCAAATGGCCCAAATAGGTTGTAGGTTTTGGCCGTTACATTTGAGGTGTCGATATTTCACTTTTGTCATTTGGCCGATGCCAATTGAATAAACAATGATCTAACATCATAGCACGGGAGATCGTTTGACAACAATTTGCCTAACAAATATTCACCTTGGTGTCAAAGGACCTGCAAAGAAAAATTATTACCCATTAGTAATAATTCAAAAGAGGAGGATCGATAAAATTGGAAATTATTTACCTCCATCGATGTTTAGAAGATCTTTAAAATTTCTAAACTTCACCACTGGCAGCATCTTAGTGCCCATGTCTGAGGGATTATATTGCGTATGTATATTTTCAACTCTTACAACTTCTTTTGACACAATATCTCTAATGAAATGTAGTCTAACATCAATGTATTTGGTGCGCTCGTCAAAAATAGGATTTTTGTAGAAATGTATAAAAGATTGACTATCAGAATATACTACCACATAGTCATTTAAAGCACAAAGTTCATGAAGTAAGCCTCTAAGCCATAAAGCCTCTTTAATAGCTTCAATGGTAGCAATGTATTCAGATTTTGTCATGGATAGTGCAACTATGTGTTGTAACTATGATTTCCATCTAACACAAGAGTTAGGCAAAGTAAACACATAAGAAGATGTAGATTTTCTATTATCCATATCCCCAACATAGTCCACATCGACAAAACCTTTCAATTTCACGTCCTCTTTATTAACACCAAACTTTAGACCTACATCATTAGTCCCCTTTAAGTACCTTAACATCCATTTTAAGGCTTCCCAATACTCAGGACCAGGATTAGACATGTATCTACTAAGAGTACTAACAGCAAAAGTCAAATCTGGTCTAGTGTAGACCATCAAATACATAACAGATCCAATCACATTAGAGTATGGAATCCTACTCGTGTATTCAATTTCTTTTTCTTTATAGGGAGCCTAATCTTTAGATAATGCAAAATGATTAGCTAAAGGTAATGTAACAAGTTCGCAATAATGTATGCCAAATTTTTTCAACACCTTTGAAACATAAGAGGACTCATACAAAAAAAGGCAAAATTTGACATATCTCTTTCAATTTCCATATCTGGGATTCTTTTAGCTTTTCTTAAGTATTTTATGTCAAATTCACCATTCAAATTTGTTTTTATATTACGGGTGTGTTTGAGCCACATTATTTTGGAAGAATGTATTTTGGAATAGTAGATTAATGAAGAATATGTGGTTGAAAAAGAAGGAAAAACTATTGATGTGATGGAAAATATTATTTTATTAAAGAATGTGTTGTTGAAAATAAGTAGAAGAATGATAATGAAAATTTTAATGTGGCCAAAACATGGGTTACTTATCCACTTAGATATGAACCAACTAAGAGCATATTATCCACATATAACAATAAGAACACGAGTCATTATTAGCATCATCATGTTGGAAATATAGGCAATGATCAAACTTACTCCGTTGAAATCCTATGGATAGTACAAAATAATCAAATCTTTTATACCAGGTGATTATTTTAGACCATATAAATATATTTTCAAGAATCACACATGATCAGGTTTTAATTTGTCTTTAAAACATTTTTTTCAAGAAGCACACATGATCATGTTTTAGTTTATCTTAAAACCTTTTGGTTGAATCATAAAGATTTGGTCATCAAATTTACCATGTAAAAAAGTAGTTTTTACATAAAGTCGTTCAAGTTCTCGATCAAATGTGCAACCAACGCAAGTATGGCCCTAATAATGGTGTACTTAACTACTGGTGAAAATATCTCATCATAATCAACCCTTCATTTTTAGTGTACCCCTTAGCCACTAACCTAGACTTAAATTTTAAGGATTCAGATGCGCTAGTACCCTCCTTAACCTTAAAAATCCACTTACAATCAACTGTAGATTTATTCTGAGGTCTAGGTACTAATTCCCAAGTTTGATTCTTTTCTAAAGAACTCATCTTATCTTTCATTGTTTTAAACTACTCTTCAGATTGTTCACTTTTCATCGCCTCCTCAAAGGTTTTTAGCTCTCTCAGCTAACTCCTCATAGCTCGCATAAGCAAAAGCTAGCTCAGACTCATATCCAAATCTTCTAGGTGGTCTAGACTATCTTCCCTCTATCCCTAGCTAAATTATAATCTGCTAAAGGGTTGTCTTCCTCAGGATGTTCTTTCTATCACTACTTCTTATCTATTCTCCATATCAGGTTGTTGAACCTGAGTCTCCACCTCACTAGGTGTAAAAGGGACGGATGTGCTATGTTTTTCTAACTCCACCTTCAACTGATTTCTCCATTCACCTTGTTCTTCTACACTCACAGGTTCAGATTCAGTTTTAAGGTAAGATATTTCGCCCTCATTGAATGTAGCATCTCTACTCACAATGATCTTAATCCATTTTTGGCTCCTATCCTATAACATGTAACCTTTGACACTCTCAGGGTAACCTAGAAAAACACATTTTCTATCTCTAGGTTCAAGCTTTTCCTCACTTTGATGAGAAAATGCAGCACAACCAAAAGTTTTAAGCATAGAATAATCACTTAGTTAACCAGACCATTTTTTTATGCAGAGTATCACCATTCATCGTAGCAAATGGAGTCAAATTAATCAGATAACAAGCAGTCATAATAGCTTCTTCCCAAAAAGACTTTGGGATACCAGAACTTAACATCATGCAACGCATTTGTATCAAGTATAGTTCTATTCATCCTTTTCACTACCCCCATTTTGTTGGAGAGTGTAAGGAACAATTTTATACCTTGTTATCCCATTTTCTTTGCACAGATTGTCAAATTCGGTGTTACAAAACTCTAAGCCATTATCAGTTCTCAAAAACTTTATCCTCCTACTAGTTTGGTTCTCAACTTGTCTTTTCCAATTATTAAAGCTGTGAAAAGTATCAGACTTATCCTTTAGAAGATAAACCCACATTTTTCTAGTGCAATCATCAATGATAGACAAGAAATACCTATTTCTACCCAAAGTGGAACTACTAGCGGGACCCCACAAGTCCGAATGTACATATTCAAGCATGCCTTTAGTTTTATAAACACTCGTGGAGAAGAAAGTTCTATGATGATAACCAAGCAAACAATGATCACAGAAAGATAAATCAGACACATAGTCATTTCCCAAAGCACCTTTTTCATTAAGAAATTTAATCCTTTATATACTTACATGTACTAGTCTATTGTGTCATTTATGTGTGTGATCAGTCTTAACAGAAGAGATAGAAGAATCTAAACCTCTTATCACTTCCCCAGTAGTGATATAAATATCATTTTTCTTGATTTCCTTAATAGAAACGAGTGCACCCTTAATCAATTTTAAAATTTCATTTCCAATTTTGTCAGTGAAGTTAGCTTTCTCATGTTTTCCTACTGAAATTAAATTCCTAGATTCGGGAATGTATCTAACATCTTTTAAAGTGTACATGAAACTAGTATCAAACTTTAAAGTAATATCACCAATTCCAACAACAGTGTAAGCAGAATTGTCACATAGCACAACACGCCCATGATTTGATTCATGCAAATTTTCAAACAAGTTCTTTTGTGATGTTACATGAAAAGATGCACCAGAATCAAGTATCTACTCATGTGCTGTTAAATTCAATTAAGCAGGATAAGCAACATGACTTGTAATCATACAAACCTCACCATCATCAATATTAGAAACAGAAGACGGTACATTTACTTCATCTCTCTCCTTAACCTTTAGCTTACCTTACTCTTTATAACAATCTTTTATGAAATGCCACGTGTTTCCATAGTCATAGCATTTCTTAACCTTGGTCCTAAATTTTGATCTAGACCTACCCTTGCCCTTTTTTACCTTCATTACTACTTGACTTGCCACCACTCTGGAAATCATCATGAATGTTTTGCCTAAATTGAGTTATACCTCTCATCATGTGATTCTCATCGGTTTTCTTATCATATTAACAATATATTGAACAAGTTTGTTAAACACATCAAAATTGTCATCAAAATCTTTTGAATGATTCATTTTAAAACTAAAAAAATGCTCAAGTAAGTAAAGCTTGTTCAGAGTAAATTTGAGCAAATACAAGTCTTTCAATTTTTTTCAAAGTTCTTTAGTGGTTTTCAGCTTACCCACTTTTCTCAAAATGACACAGACAAGTGTAAAATAGTTGAAGTATAAGCAAGCTCATCGGCTTCTTCTTTTTGATCTTTTGAAAAATCAGTAGAGAAATTGCAATCAATTGCTTTTGAAACCTTTAGTTGAACCAAAATACTTCTCATTTTTTGTTGCCAAATTGAAAAATCACATTTTTCGTTAAAAGTTCCCAAATCAAAATTGCAAGTTTTCATTTTTAAACAATCAATCAAAAATACAAAATCACAATCAAGCCACACAAAGTAGACCTAGGGTCGCAAACAATATACATCGTTCTAGATTCCCAATATTTCGTAAGATTCTCGATTTTAGATCAAATGAAATGTTCAAATGGGTATGGTATAGGTATTCTAAAAAAACTTAATGGTGCAACAAGAGATATGTCAACTAAATAGTTTCACGCACAATATATCACAGAGATAATATACTGAAATTTATCAAATGAACAATTTAATCACGTAACAATTAAAGACAATTAGTTCCTAATTTCTAGCATAGGCAATGGTTACTCCACAGGGTAAACCCAATCCTATTGTCACCCCCACATGATGACGAGCTAGTGCTGGAAATTGAACTAGTAGGGGCAAAATCGTCCAGATTTCACCGTATAATTTGAAACAGAAAACTAACAACACCAAAACGTTAGAAATCGCGTTAGAATAATTTTGTCTGACGAAAAATTCCCAAGTTGATCCCGGACGCGCCTCATCGGAATCTCCATGCTCCACCACTGTCGGCGACCGTTACTACCACGCGCACCACTACTTCACCGCTACCTGCACGTGGTATTGGATTCTTCAACCGACCACTGGTTTGGCCAAAAAATTGGATTGCAGGTTTGATTATTTGAAAAAAAAATTCGGACAGATTTTGGTTTCTTCTTCCTGTCGGTTTCTGGTCGGTTCCTCGCTGGAATACACACACCACTGTGGCTCTGATACCAAATGTTGAGCGGAATATTGACCAACGAAGGCTTTCCGGGCTCAGTATATTATATACACCGAAATCGACACTACCAAAGTTATAACCCAAATCCGACAACCTATGCCCAACTCCAGTTGCTAGTGTGTTGCCCACTAAGGACACATGTAAGAAGTTATTGCAGCCACAAAGGCTAAAAAAAGAGAGGCGAAAACACAATGTAGAAGGAGAGCACAAAGCAAAAAAGAAAAGTAGCTGATATCTTTCAAAGGGGGGATAAGCAATAACATGTCTCCACAAAGCAACAGGAGCTACCAATATATAGTAATAAGGTGGGCTTTTAGGATAAATAGTGGTTGGGGCCAAAAGCAAATGATTGGTAACCAATAAATAGGCCAATACCAAAAGCCATCCAAGGAGAAATAGGTCGGATCATGAGTAATTCTAATTAAATTAAGCCATTTCAAATGACCCAAATATGTTGTAGGTTTAGGCCGTTACATTTGAAGTGTTGATATTTCACTTCTGTCATTTGGTCGATACCGATTGAATAAACAATGATCTAACATCATAGTCCAAGAGGTCGTTTGACAACATTTTGCCTAAAACGAAGTTCACAAAATCATAGTTTTTTAAGTATTGTAATTAGTATAGTATGAAAAAGGTTGAACGAACAAGCATGTTATAAAATTTTATATAAATAAATAATACTATTCCAATGATTCAATCATAGACTGCAATGAATATAAACAAGGCAGCTAAGCCTCTAGTACAGTTGTTTCTCTTATCTGATATAGTAAAAAATGTGAAGGAATAAATTTTAAATCAACTAAATATAAAAATTACTATTATATAAGAGATACAACTACACTCGTCTAAATAGTCTCATTTTTTAAGGGTCGTTTGACATCCTTTTGCTTTTGCTTTTTCTTTTACTTTCCGTAGAATAACTTTTTGAGGAGCATATCTTAATTTTTGTATGAAAATCAGTTTTTAAAAGTATTTTCCAGTCCAAAATTGTTTTTAGAGAAAGTAGCATTGGACCTGCTTCCTTTAAAAGTCCTTCTAACTAGAGAAGCACTTTTATAAAATTAGTTAAATAAGTCGAAAAGCAACTTTTGACTTCTCGAAAGCCATGTCAAACGGACCTTTAGATAACTATCCATTTAATTCTGAATAATTTGCAGATTTTATTCTGCTTGAATTGATAGTGCAGGCAAACCAAATTTTTTTTTATTACTATCAACAATTCACTTCAATTTAAGACTCTTTTTTAAAATTACCCAATAATCCACATTTTTTAGTTGTTAATTTCCATTCAATGATTTTAAGGTGATTTTTTTTTTTCCTCTCGTTCACCAACAAATTATTGCAGCCATAAACATATTACTTGTTAAGTGCTTGTTTGGAAAAATTTAAAAAATTCATGTCAAAGTCAAGTATTAATTTTAACTAATACATTTCATCAATTTCTATCATAATAATAAAATTGATATAAACTTTTGTCAAACAAACCCTAACTATTAACGCCCATTTGAGTTCATTTTCTTATACTGAAATCTTTCCTTTTAGTCAACCATGATGTACTTATCCATGGTTCTTTTTTACGGTTTTTTTTTTTTAAATTAAACCATTTAAATTTGAACATAATCCGGCGCGTACAACAACCAGCCAATATTTTATTTTTTCATAATATTTTTTGCTTGATTCTGGTCACTATCCTACAATGGAAGATTACAACGTTGAATTCCAGATGTCGTGTGGGTACAAATATCCAATTTGTTCTTGTTATTACTGCCCATCACAGAGTTCGAAGACAAACCAAATTAAGTTTTGTTTGATTGTAATTGAAATTTCTTAACTTTTTCCATGTTATCTCATTTTCTTTTGGATTTTTCCAACCATTCAAGCTTGAGTTTGACAACATTTAAGTAGAGATTTGTCCTTGTTTTGTTGGTGCTTAGATTTTTGTTTGATCTCCTTCGAGACTGCTCCTTGTTGCTTTCAAATGCATTTACCGGCTAACTAAGTGTTATTTATTCTATTATTTTCCTCGAAATCAATAAAATTTACATTCAAGACAATTGATGATCAATCAATTGAAAACATATTAGAATTCAATAACAATCATCCATGAACTCACACATATTGGATGTCAAAATACTTATTTTATATTAAAAACTCCATAAAAATGGTTCATCTATATCCTAACAATTATAAATTTAGCATAACATATGGAAAGTACAAGAAAAAATATTAATTTTAGGGATAATTGCAGCAGTGGTCCCAAACCTTTCACTTTTTTATAAACTTTACCTTAACATTCACTTTGTACCACTCACAGTCCCAATCCTTTTAAAAATTAGTACATGGGGTCTAAATGGATGATTTCTGTTAGTCTGACTATTAGTTGACATAATAAATAAACTTTGACCAATTTTAAAAGGAGTATAATGGTAACTTTGAATTAAAATTAAAAAACCAAAAAAATAAAAATAACAAAAAACCAATTCACCATTCACCTCTTCCTTCCCACACCCACCCCCACACTCCACCTCCTCCTAAAACCAACCAAGAAACCCACCACTACAGTCCATCGATGCCTTCTTCAACATCCACCGATCACCATCCATGCCACCCTGTACCAATGATCACCACCCACCACATCCAAATCACCATGTCGCGTCAACTATCGTCACCCACCACGAAGCTAGCGACTACCACTCACCTACTCACACATCGAGCCAACAATTGCTACCAGCGCCATCGCGAGGCCCTTCTATCTGTCACACTCCGTCAATTTCCTCCTACATTTACCATTTCGAACAAACCCACCCCACATCCCACACAAATCAAAGCCATATACGCATAAATGCTTACTAAAATTCAAAAATTCTTGAAAATTGGTAGTCAAATCAATAGTAGAATTCAGCAAAATAGAAACCTCTGAAACCCACCATCACCAGATCTACCAGCTTGAATGACCCAAAATGCAGATCATACAAAATAATTGTTCCCATACAATCCTATCCTAGGCACCACCACATTATAATGTACTAGCACAATATCGCCACCACGACCAAAATCTAGGAGTTACAGAAAAATCAAGATGGATTTCTCCCACGTTGCTTGCACCACCATACTAGCGAACCTTGGAAAAATAAAGAACTCTTGGACCTTCTTGATGAGTGAATGGGATGGTGAGTGGCGGTTGTCGGCTCAATGGAGGTGGGTTGGATTTTTAGTTGATTTGGTTGGGGGTTAGGTGAACTTAAGGGTGGGGGGATGGGGGGAAGAAGATAACCTGATTTTGTTTCTTTTCTATCTTTTTTGTTTTTTCGGTTTTTTTTTGAAATTATTTAATTAGGAAAGTTCAAAGTTACCATTATACCCCTTTTAAAATTGGTCAAAGTTATTTTATTGTGTCAACTAACGATCAAACTAACAGAAATCACTCATTTGGAACTCATGTGCTAATTTTTAAAAGGTTTGGGATTGTGAGTGGCACAAAGTGAAGGTTGAGGTAAAGTCTGCAAAAAAAGTAAAAGGTTTGGGACCAATATTGCAATTATCCCTTAATTTTATAGAGATCGCCCGAATTATGAATTTTATGAATAACGAAGAATAATCTTGATATTCTTGAATTTCTTCAATGAAATCTTGATGAATGTTCAATTGTTTCTTCAATTCTTTGATAAAAAAACGGATGAATAATTTTTCAATTGATTTAGTACTTGCACTTGTCCGTTGATTTTATCTCATAGTATTATGAATTTGCCCTTCCTTTGGTATATGAATTGATGGAATTGTGAATGTAATATGTGTATGAATGATGTAGGAAGTGTGTCACTAATGTTTACTGCTACTAGGTATTTGTAGGAGTAAAAATTTGGTGGTAAATCACGTCCAAATTGTTTTCCAAAAACGATCCAATCGAATAAGAAAAGTTGCACTCGCGCAGACATGTTTTTGTCTCTACAAATCAGTCAGTATTTTGGTCATACATTTCACTCTCGATGTCCGATTGAAGCGATTCAATGCATTGGATAGATAACTCAAAGCGACAAAACTTTGCTAGAATTAAATTTTTTTCAATTCTATCGTTTAACTAAATCAAAATGGGTCTCAATCTTTGATTGAAAAATTGGAATATAACTTGTGCTATTGGAAATTAATTTGTATAATATTTTGATCATATTTCATTCCCTTTTTGACTTCTAATTATATCTAATTGTCTCTTAATAATCTTCGATTATCGTTTTGTGGTCCGATTCAACTATTGGATTTTACAATTTAGTTCTTCAACTTTGGATTTCACAATTTTTCGCAATTTTTCACTTCTTTCTTTCAATTCCATTTATTACCTAATGAACGAAATTTACAATAAATTAGACTATAATTGCTAAAAAATAATAAATAAAAAAAACTGTTAAATGTCTATATTTTTAGGCCCAAATAATTGTATAAAATACATTTATCAAACTATACCCAATTTGTTCTTGTTACTGCCAATCAAAGATTTCGGAGATTAAAATTGAAATTTCTTAACTTTTTGGATGCTTTATCATTTTCTTTTTGGATTTTTTGAACCATTCAATCTTGAATTTGACAACATTTAAGTAGAAAATTTTCCTGGTTTTATAGTTCTGTTTAGTGCTGACAAATTTTTGTTCGATCTCCTTGGAGACTGCTCCTTGTTGCTGTCAAATGCATTTACCGGGTAATTTCTTCCACCGTTTTATAGGAGTTTGATCGTGATCATAGGAACTGTATACTCATGTGAAGATACTATCAATCTATCATTGTATCCATCGATCTTACTTTCCAGGAATCCGGTTTTTCTATTTTGTAATACAAACTCCTTTTTCTTTATTTTTTTCTTAATTTTTTTTTCTTTTGATATTTGATAGGTGATGACAAACTGCTGTACTCCCAGCGAATATTGATGTTGTAGAATCCAGCTAACATCAAATGAAGCCAAATATGACCAGCATAGCGGACCAGTCTTAATCCGAGATATGTAAGCTCTTTCTGGAGATAAACCAATGCTTAAAACCCACATCTTTAATTGCACCATCATCTATTCGAAAAGAAATAAGCCTTTGTTTCCAACGAGGTCGTAATCTAATGGAAACAGGAGAGAACCTTCCATGTTCGATGATCTCTGGATCACGTCTTACCACTTTCTTAGGGGTTATAAAGCCTGAACAGAATGGCCCCGCCAAAACATTCACAAATTCTACTTTGCGCCCCCACAATTACTAATTTTAAAACTAGCTTACCTGTTTTTAAAATTCAGGAACCAAAGTATTGCATTTAGTATTTCCAATTCATTTCTTATGAAGAATGGGCTTTATGTTACATCAATTCTTAATTACCCTCTTCCTGCTTCCCAACTTGAGTACTGCAGAAAGCTCCACCAACGGCACGATTTATCTTCAAATTGGTGTGGTTCTTGATTTGAATTCACTGGTAGGGCGTATAGGACAGACAAGCTTGTCCTTGGCTCTTTCTGATTTTTATTCATTGCACAGCAACTATAAAACAAGGTTGTCTCTCCATATCAGGGATTCGAAAGAAAGTGTTATTGACGCTGCTGATGCTGGTATGTCTCAACTTTTCCTTCATCATTGATGTTTCCATGTTCTCAAATGAACACCCATATTTTGAAATAAATAAAGAGTTAGCTATCTTTCAAAATCATAGTTCTCTTCCAATCCAGTACATGAAGAGGAAGGATCAAGGTATATTCGTTTTTCCAAATTTAAGAGGAATGAATATAATGATTTCTGTCATGCGCCTGTATCTACAATTCCGAAGCTAAAATATCATTTGAATAGGCACCAAAAAAAAAAAAAAAAAACACACACACACACACATATATACATACACAAGCATCTGCTGTCACTAACTTGTTCCTACTTTAAAATGATCGATGCAGCTATTGATTTGCTGCGAGATGTTGAGGTGGACGCTATCATTGGTCCTCAAAATTCTACACAGGTTAACTTTGTGATGGATCTTGGTGATAGAGCTCATGTACCAATTATTTCTTTCTCTGCCACAAGCCCTTCTCTCATCCCTCGAACTCGTTATTTTGTTCGGACAGCACAAAGTGATGCCTATCAAGTTGAGGCTATTGCTTCCATAGTTAAAGCTTTCCAGTGGTTTCAGGTTGTCATTATTTCTGAAGACACGGAATATGGTACTGGCATTATTCCTTACCTATCTAATGCATTACAAGATGTCAATGCCAGAATTTCATATAGAAGTCTATTTCCAAAATCGGCCACTGATGATTGTATATACAAAGAACTATACAAAATGATGACTATGCAGACTAGAGTTTTTGTGGTGCACATGTCAGAACCTCTTGGTGCCAGGCTCTTTCTAAAAGCAAAAGAGATAGGAATGATGGGTAACGGCTATGCCTGGATTGTTACCAGTGGCCTTACAGATCTGTACAGTTTGATGAACTTGAATGTTGTTGAAGCCATGCAAGGTGTTTTGGGTGTAAAGCCGTTAATCCCAAAATCTAAAGAGCTCGACTCTTTCGCTACTAGATGGAAAATGATGTTTTCTCAGGTGCATGATGATATCAAACCCGCAAATCCAAGTATTTATGGCCTTTGGGCATATGATACCCTGTGTGCTCTTGCAATGGCAGCAGAAAGAGTTGGTAATAGGCTGCTGAATGCTGCTGATATCAGTTCTTCATCTGTTTTTGATTTACCAATCTCTGAAACGGGTCACAAACTTCTCAAAGAAATCTTACAAATAAAGTTCAGCGGACTTGCTGGAAATTTTTCTCTTACTAAGGGACAACTAGATCAGACTCCATATCAAATAGTTAATGTTGTTGGAAACGGTGACAGAGAGGTAGGAGTTTGGACACCGACCCATGGAATTTCTAGGGAAGTGAATTTGACTGTCTCTAGTTCTTACTCAACCTCGAAGAAAAATCTTGGGGATATCACTTGGCCAGGGGGCTCAGAAATAGTACCGAAAGGTTGGGGATTTCCAGTTAGTGGTAATAAGCTAAGGATTGGAGTGCCACAAAAATCTGGTTTTAATGAGTTCGTGAAAGTGGTGAAGGATCCTCGAACTAATGCTACCAAAGTTAGTGGATACTATAAGGATGTGTTCGATGCGGTCATGGCAACATTACCATATGCTGTGCCATATGAATACGTTATATATCCCTTTGAAAAGTCAGATGGTTCAAGTTCTGGGAGTTACGATGATCTCACACATCAAGTTTCTCTTCAGGTTAATCATACATTAATTTTTTGTTCTCATAAGTTATAATAACACAGTTCTCTTTTTATCTGAAAAAACTTTACTCATTTACATTGATTTTGGTTCTCTTTTCTTTCACGATAGGAGAATTACGATGCTGCTCTTGGAGATTATTGTTAATGACGGTTGGCTAGTTCTTACGTTGATTTCAGTATGCCATATGCTGAAGGAGGAGTTACTAGTGTTGTGCCAATTAAATATGAGGATCCAAGTGATAAGTGGACTTTTTTAGAGCCCCTGACTAAAGAACTGTGGTTAGTTTCTGCTGCATTTTATATCTTTACAGGTCTGTCAATTTGGATCCTCGGGACAACGGTTTCCACTAGTTCCAGGGGCACCGCCGGTCAACATGCCGGCATGATTTGTTATTTTCCCTTATTTCCTGGTGATCTATCTTCTCTTCTCTTCGAACAGATTATTATTATGCATATTACAATGGAACAATGCTTACCATTTAAATTTCTGGGTCATAAAATGAACTTTCTGGACGTTGTGTCCACCTGCAGGACAAGGAATTCAAGGCACTTTAATTTGCCTGATTTTGGTAGGATGGGCATTTGTTGCATTTTTGTTGATGTCAACTTACACTGCTAGCTTATCGTCAAGATTAACAGCGCAAAGGCTTCAACCAACTGTTGCAGATGTGAAGGAACTTATTAGGAGTGGAGATTATGTCGGTTGTCAACAAGGATCCTTTCTTGTTGATTTCTTGAAAGGTTTAGGATTTGAAGGATCAAAAATCAGGACATATAAGTGCACCGAGGATTGCCATGAAGCTTTATCAAAGGGGAGTAGCAATGGAGGTATATCGGCCTATTTTGACGTTATGCCTCACATAAAGCTTTTCTTATCTCAATATTGCGGGAAATACACGGTAGCTGGCCCTACCTATCGAACAGATGGATTTGGTTTCGTAAGTATTTTTCTTTCATCATGCTGTTCTTGTCCTATGTGGGTCGAGTAAACTCCTTGACCATTTTGGTTCGTGTTACTGATTAACTCATATTTTCTTAAATCAATAGGTTTTTCCTAAGAGCTCGCCATTAGTTGCCGATATCTTGCGGGAAATACACGGTAGCTGGCCCTACCTATCGAACCGATGGATTTGGTGTCGTAAGTATTTTTCTTTCATCATGCTGTTCTTGTCCTATGTGGGTCGAGTAAACTCCTTGACCATTTTGGTTCGTGTTACTGATTAACTCATATTTTCTTAAATCAATAGGTTTTTCCTAAGAGCTCGCCATTAGTTGCCGATATCTCTCGTGCAATAGTTCAATTGACTGAAAATGGTAATATTTTAGATATTGACGACCTGAAGTCCGTTAAACCAGCATGTGCAACACCAGATACTGCCATCAACCCAAGCAGCGTTACATTGAGAACCTTTCAAGTACTCTTTGGCATCACAGCAGGTGTTACTTTGTCATGCCTCGGTGTTTCCTTGATCATGTACCTTTATCCGGATGTCAGTTTTCTTCAAATCATCTCAAAAATTCAAGCATTATACAGAGACATTAAACAATTCGTCACCTCTATACCTCCTCAACTGAGACAATTTTTCCTTCAAGCATAATTTTCCCCATTTCGTCATTCATAAGATTGATGCCACCTCGGATTACATCGCTGCTATTTAACCACCTTTTAAGATGACGATGGTAAACATTTCGCCTTTTTTGTCTTTCGAGGATTCTTAATTATCAACCTATTCAAAATTTCAAAGAGGAGTTCTCATTCAGGAATCCATGTGTTTAAACACAACTATACAAGTGGAACTAATTGATTGATATTCACAATATCGCCAAGATTGTATAGAGTTTGTACGTTCTTTTTTCTTTTCTTATGAATAAAGATTTCCTTCCAACATTCAAGTTTTGTTCATTGATTCTAATTTATTTTTACCACGAGTCAGATATTCTTGGGGATGTTTCAGGGTGTCACTTGTATGCATACTGTTTGTTGACCTCTAAACGATCATAAAAAAATTCCTTCACCTAACTAGGGTTCTCTCTTAAACTCGCTATTTTGCTGTTCAATATGGAGCAAGAAGTGAAATGGCTATTTGGAAGTAAACTATTTCAAATTCAACATGTCTTCATCTCAGATTTGCCTATTTATAGATTTTTGTCCAGGCATTTGGGGTAGATGGGTGACATGTGACAGCCTTCGATTGAATGACTTTTCAAGTAATTCTGTTATATATTCACATTTTATTCATTAACTTAATCTTTTCATTTTTGCTCAAGTATATTGATTCATATCGTGTATTTAAGGTCGCTTATGAGTTTTTTCCCTTATGAGTGGCATGTATTTTTGGTTTCTTTAGAGTGCTCGCTCGGATGAATATTTCATATATATATATATATATATATATATATATTACGACCTCTATGAACTCAAAATTTTATTCAATTTATTTTGGTTAAAAGGTGAGATTGGATAATTTAGTCCATATTAGTCCCCAAAATTCGAGCTTAACTTTTTATGTTAAGTGACAAATTTGTGGACTTGAGATAAGAAATATGTATTGTAACTTCCAAGATCATTGCGTGCATTAATGACAATTGATGCGTAATTAGATGAAATAATTCATTAATAATGGCCCTTTTTTAATGCATTTTCCAACATACGTGTACTTCAATCTGCGTGATGCGTACGTTCACTCTGTATCGATTGTTTGAATTTGTCCTTCCATATTCAAACGTTATGATCACTATATTTTTTGATGAGTCAGATTGAGTCTGTTGGGATTCAGTGGTCACGATATATTTCTTAAACCTATATATTTTGTGTTATTTCACTTTTTTTCTTCTTTCCAAAACATAAAAATGCTCCTTCATTTTTTTGCAAATATTGATCGTCTGAAGAAATCAACACACCTTACATTTCTTCACAATGATACTCAGAGTAATATTGATGATATTTTATCGTCC
This sequence comes from Fraxinus platypoda, assembly GCA_903798405.1. Taxonomy (NCBI): domain Eukaryota; kingdom Viridiplantae; phylum Streptophyta; class Magnoliopsida; order Lamiales; family Oleaceae; genus Fraxinus; species Fraxinus platypoda. Next base: position 3,315 of record CAIGRT010224744.1, on the reverse strand, counting down.
TTGTTGATTCTACTATGTTTTCTTGGTATGTTTTTCTCAGTTACTCCATTTGAGAGACATACGATTGAACGAGCCTTCATGATTGGTATAACTTTCCCTTTGCAACGTTATCGGCAGATAATTATGATTCCGAAGCTAGCAAATTTGAGATATTTTTGCATTTCCCACATATATGCACGTGGGAGAAATTACCCAGGGTGGATAAGCGTTGGATTTGGCTTGTTGTTGCTGCACCATGAACTATCAGATATACGTGTTTTATTTCATCAAATTTGATTCCATCAAAACGCTTCTGATTTGCCTTTTCACTTACATCGCGGTATAAGCGACCTCAAAAGCTAGTAGTTACATAAGATGTATTGTTTGCATTTGTTAGATCAGTTCGTAAACGAATGTAATCCTTGAGTTTTATGTTTGTAACCTTTCTTCATGATAATGAAAGTTTTTCAGTTTCTTCTAGCTAAAAGATATCATCATATAGTTGGTTTAAAAGAGGTGAAATTTGCCAACTGCTTTAAAAATATCTAACTTCGCTACTGATCGAACAAAGCTATTTATATTGATAATATTTTTTAAGTAAATGTCATTTTGAGGTTGTTTAAGGGGTTCACCACTTTCATCTACGAGCTTGTATGTTTCTGGCCCAATTGCATCGATTACTGTATATGACCCTTCCCATTTCGGACCACTACAACAAAAATAGTCATTTGCAACACTAAAATGACAACATTTGTTGATAAATGTTGATAAAAGGGTCTTTTGGCAACATTTTAGTAAGTGAATATTGCCATTGGTTAGTATAAATGAGTTTTGGCAACGTCTTATAGAAAAATGTTGCGATAGACCCCCTTTTTGCAACGTTTATTGTGTGTTGCGGAAAGTTTTTTTTTCACAACGTTTATCAAACGTTGCAAAAGAAAAGTCTTTTGCAACGTATGTCAAACGTTACAAAAGTAGACTTTTCGCAAATGTTTGACAAACGTTGCAAAAGGCTTTTCTTTTGCAACGTTTGATAAATGTTGCTAAAGGTCTCACTTTTCGCAACGTTTGTCAAACGTTATGAAAAGTCTACTTTTGCAACGTTTATTAAACGTTGCGAAAAGTGAGACATTTCGCAACGCTTGCTGAATGTTGTAAAAAGTTTTGTTAAATGTTGCGAAAAGTTTTTCTTTTCCAAATAAATGGGCTCAAATTGTAGAAGCCCAAAAACCTAGCCCAAGCCCTAGCCATATTATAAACCCCAAAATCATCTTCTCCTCTTCATACGATCCTCCCGACTCACCACCGCCACCAAACCTCCCAATTCCTCTGGACCATTGTCTCCACGCCGGAGCTTCACAACTCCGAGGCTGCAGCGGCTCAATCAAAGCCCGAACCAGATTTCCCGAAGCGGACCCTTGTTGGAGGTGCCCAGATCCATTTTCCCAACCTGGACAATGCCATTGGTAAATTTTGTAAACTATTCGTTCTGTTGGAATATTCTCCAGCTCATCAGATCACCAGCTCACCAGTTCACACGGGCTGCATCCAATTTCAGTTCATGTTCAACAGCTTCTCCCTTCTCCAGCTCATTCCAGATCCTTCTTCAGTTAGTTTGTTATTAGTTGTTAGTTTGTTAAAATTCAGTCCAGCTTTTCAATTCTAGAGACTTCCATGTAGTGATTAGTTGATAGATTAGTTAGCTATTTTTCTCTATAGATAAACTAGTATGCATTGTAATTTCTCTAAGTTGAATGAATGAAATATTCTTCTTCTTCCCTGCCATTTACATCAGGTTCTATCTTCGTTTCTCTGTCAGTTTCTATCCTTTAATTTCAGCTTCAATTTCTGCTGGTTACAGAAGCTTTCATTTCGTTTATGTTCATGATTTCTAATATGGTATCAGAGCAATAAAAGTGCTTCTGTCGTCTGCACCTTCTTTCTTCATCACAGATTTAATCTAATCTGTTGCTTGATCTAATCTCCATATGGAGTCTAAACCTATCAGTCAACTATCTGCCTCATTCTCTACACAAAATGAAGATATGCTACATAATTCTCGGCAGCCTGAGGTTGGAGGGTTTGTTCTGAGCAATGGCTTCCGTTCCAGCTGCTCCTTTTCTTCTTTAATTTATTAGCCTCCTATTTTGATTCCTGCATTTGCAACTAGAGCAGAGGATGTCCTCAGTCATCTCCATCAATGAGCAATTCCGCCGTTGTTGAATGTTTTCATGGAAGTTATTCAGATTTCCATAGTCTTTGTCCTCCTTTTATGGAGTTTTTCATGGAATTCATTCCAATTCCATTTTCTATATCTTTGTTCTCCTTATATGGATGATTATTCATGGCTCGAATGAAGCTTCTGTCTCAGATCCAGCCTTGTTCTAGAATTGGCTTTAGCTTCAGCTCCATCTCACAGTCTCTTCTCACGTCATTATTCCGGCATCTTCTCCGACGGATCTTTGGCGAATTTGTAAAACCAGAAAAACACTGAAAATGTTTAATAATTACTGGTGAACTACCCCGTAAGATGCAGGGAAGCACCTCTGGCACCTCTGGAAAGCAAAACAAGCGTGTCTTCTGAATATCAAATGGATAATATTCAGGAAAATATCCAGACATGTTAGATGAAGGTTTCATATCCCACACTTCAATATTCAAGATGTTCCATCTTGAGGGGGGAGTGTTGGAATATTCTCCAGCTCATCAGTTCACACGGGCTGCATCCAATTTCAGTTCACGTTCAACGGCTTCTCCTTCTCCAGCTCATTCCAGATCCTTCTTCAGTTAGTTTGTTAAAATTTAATCCAGCTCTTCAATTCTAGAGACTTCCATGTAGTGATTAGTTGATAGATTAGTTAGCTATTTTTCTCTATAAATAAACTAGTATGCATTGTAATTTCCCCAAGTTGAATGAATGAAATATTCTTCTTCTTCTTCCCTGCCATTTACAACAGGTTCTATCTTCATTTCTCTGTCAGTTTCTATCCTTTAATTTCAGCATCAGTTTCTGCTGGTTACAACAACTTTCATTTAGTTTCTGTTCATGATTTCTAATAGAAGATTCAAAGGTATTTTGTGCTCTATGGAGTCAATTTCTGAAAGATGGCAATAACGTATTAGCTTAACCGTTCTGTTCGTACCAATCTCAATCAATTACTTTCTGATATTATATTTTCGATATTTATTTATTTTGATAGAGAAATTAAATATAGCAGATGACTTGGTATTCTTCGAGTTTATTGGAGAAAATTGTGTTTTAGGTGGAGCATTTAATTCTTGAAGCGCAATAACTTGGAAGAATTAGAAATAAATTACAAATTTTCCTTAATTTAT
>CAIGRT010224724.1:0-10892 GCA_903798405.1 Fraxinus platypoda | reverse complement strand
CGGAGTTTAAGCCTACAAACGTGAAAATTACACAATTATGAATAGAAATATACTCAATTTTATTTCTAATTAATTCCAGAAAAGTGTCGAATAAGTGTGTTTTTACACACTTATCAGCCATTGCAACTGTGCTAAAAGAATCACAAGTCATTGGCTTTTCTGTCCTCAAGTCTGCTTTGACCATTTTTGCATCAAAGCAAAAAGCTTGGTTCCTGGTTTCCAAGTTCACCCAATCGAGCCTCGTCTATTCTCAAACAGAAGAAGAGAGCAATGCCCAGGACTTGTATGTCTTGAAAATCAACAAACTGCGAAAAGACATGGACGCGTTTTCTGTGCAAGATGTCATGAAGCAGTTGAATGCTTCAGAAATGTCCATCCAGGAACTTGAAGAGAATCTAGAAGCCTTCTTTAAGAGTTCAGTCAAAATTAGAGTTTCTCTTCTTAATGTCCTGAGCCACTAGCGTCAATACAGTGAGCATTATTTTGTAAATCATTGTCAATATGGATATAATACAATCAATATTTTTGAACCTTCAACCCGTTTCTGTTGATTTGTCTGTCAAAATATATACTAATGTGTGTTCCTTCTCAAGATTTTATTTATACCAGGCATACAAGTAGATTTACTTTCAGGGGCAGAACTTTCACCTTTTCTATTAACTTTAATTTCTACAACACTCTGTCCATTTGTTTGTCTTATTTTAACATATTTCTAAGCACAACAGGCACTACAATTAATTGAAGCACATGCATCAGTTTAACTCAATTATTAAAAAACCAATGTGCTTGATTTTACTAATGACAATATGATAATGCAACTGGCAGAAGCAATTATATTTCAGTAACGATTCCATTTTTTGAGCGGTTAATGCATACTCGTGTGCGCCCTATGTTATATTCCTTCATTGTCCGAAGATAAGCAGCACCACAGCCTTGATGAGTTGAATGATCAATACTATTAAATCAACTTCATCGATGTCAAGATTCCTTGTGCTTCAAGAACAGTAGCGCATTATTTCACTGAGAAGTGCATGATCCAAATTTTCAGCTTCAAATGCATGCATTCTCTATAAAGAATAAAATATTCAGTTGCTGTCCCCTTTCGGTTTCAGATCATTGGAGCATGAAATTTTCATTCACAATTATGTTTATTTTCTAATTACTTTCTTCATCTCTACATATATAGTTTGAGCTAAAGGGTGGTCTTTGTCATCTTAGGACTCAAATTCTTCATATTTTTGAAAAACCATTTACCAAAGAAAGATGACTGGATATTCTGCAACCTCCAAAGCAAATCAATTCCCACATCCAATCGAAGAGTTTTTCATCTAGATCTCAATGATAAATTCCCACAGGGCAAGAAAACAACTTTAAAGTAAATGAACAATTCTCAACGAACTGTAGTTAATTGCCAATAAAAAGTACAAAGAGTGTTGTGTTCATTAAAGGTGGGGTTCTGGTGAAAATGAGGGTTTTTGCCTCTTTAAACGATAAAGTGTAGATAAGTGATGAAAAAGGTGGGGGTTTGAATAAAGAAGATTTATTCGACGGCTACGGCTAAAGTTATAACCATTGTTGTAGGAAGTTTTTCTTCGATGTGGTGTAGCTTGTCGAATCAAAAGTGTCTATGGAAGCCTAATACATCCTGTTACGTAGCGTACCTGAAGGAAATGATGGTTAATTTTTAAGATTAATGCTATGTAGCACCACTGGAGCTAAGAACCCCAGTGTATGTGGTAGTGATGTGTTGAGTTGCACACCAAATTAGGGCACAAGTCTTGACTAGTGGCACTGACGATGTAAGTTTTGAGAGTCCTAACGCGAGGACACCCTGTGGCATATGTCTAGAGCTGCGCACCAAATTGAGTTAAGGCACAAGTCTTGAAAAATGGCACTAAGAAAATAAGTTTTGAAAGTCCTAATGGAGAGCGCCTCAAAATGTTAGTCTAAAGTTATGTTTTTTTTTTTTTTTTTCTCTTTTCAAAATAGTGATTGAAGGCCTTCAATAATTTTTGAACAATGATAATGATTTTTTCAATGTTCTAGGAGGAAATTGATTTGTTTAAAGGATAAAATTACTATAATGTTACTAACAATTTTTTCCTTAGAGGTAGCTCTTGGAGAGAGAGACTGAAAATTGTTCATCACTCTCCGTTTTCTAAATAATGTCCACTTTTTCAAATTTCTGGTATGTTATTTTATAGATACTCTTTCTTCTGTTATTTCATAGATACTATTTCTTCTTCAAAAGGGTTACCAAATACTTACACATCATTTTCTAGAAATTTCAAACCATCTAGGCATTCTCGATAAACTGGGCAAAGTGGACAAAAGTTTCTAATCCATTAGATCCCGCAGTCTTCGTCATCAATGTAGACAATAAATTCCATATTGTCAAGAATCTCATCAACTATGCATATGGCACATTTTAAAAATATGCCACTACAGTCATTTTGCATGTTTGAATGACTAGTATAACAAAATTTTAGACTGGAACATATTTTACTTAGGCCTAAAAAGGTAGACGAAAGTTCTCTCTTTTTTAGGTGGTTCTAATTAGTAACTTACTCAAAGGCTTACAAGTATAATTTCAAGTAAATAACAATCCACTCGTGTGTGCAACATTTAATATCTTCTAAAGTTTGAAAATATTTCATCGAAAGTTGCATGCGAAAAGGGAAATTTTGGTGTGGCAGATGATGAAACTATGGACAATGAATTGCTGTCATGATTCCTTCTGTTTTCTGGTTCAACGTTGGTGGCATCACAAAGAGATCTACAAGATCCATTTAATTAGGATGCACATACAAACTTTTAACATTTTTGGTGGCGTTCCTGTCCAACATCAATGGAGACAAGGTATTCGTGTGCAGTCATATAATTGAATTACAACGATAGTAAGACATCATATTTGGTGGAAAATATTCTCTCTGTCCCTTCCAGTTCATCTGCCTATATATACCTGATTCAATTTTCTATTGATCATCCTAGTCAAAAATACTGTAGCTGATTCAACTTTGCATTCATAATCAAAGTTTCAGAATTAAAATGGCTTTCCATGTTAGATCAAACAGTTTTCCATCTAAATCTCATCCAGTAATTGCTGAAGTAGAAGATCATATCTTCAGACTAAAGTCATCCCAAGAAGCATCTGTTTCAGCTTCTTCTAGATGCACACACTTGGCCAGCCTCACAGATTTGCAGGAAGATATTAATAATTTGATTCAGATCCAATCAGTCCAACAAGACCTCACCAACGAAAATTTGGCCAGTGAGTTGCTTGATGGATCTATCAAGCTCGTCGAGGTTTGTGGAATTGCTCGTGAAGTTGTATTTCTGATGAAAGAATCTGTTCAAGAACTCCAATCTTCTTTGAGAAGAAATAGAGGAACTGATGCATATATACATTCAAGAAAAAACATAGACAAATTGGTTAGAAAGTGCATCAAAAATTTGAAGAGTTTCAACCAATGTTCGACGACGTTCCTAAACAAAGAAAACAATCTTAATGCCAGTGGAACTATGCTAAAAGAAGCACAGGCCATTGGCTTCTCTGTGCTCAAGTCTGCATTGTCGATTTTTGCATCAAAGCAAAAAACTTGGTCCCTGGTTTCCAAGTTCACCAAATCAAGCCGAGTAGATTCTCAGAGAGAAAAAGAAAACAATGCTCAAGAATTGTATGCCTTGAACTTCCACAAATTGCAAAAAGACGTGGACACTATATCTGTGACAAATGTGATGAAGCAGCTGAAAGAATCAGAAATGACCATCCAGGAACTCGAAGAGAACTTAGAATCTCTCTTTAGGAGTTTAGTTAAAACAAGAGTTTCTCTTCTTAATGTCCTCAACAATTAGCCTTTAGTGATAATGCTCGTATACTTTTGTAATCATTGTCAGTCTTGATAAATACAGTCAATATTTTTGAACCTTCAATCCATTTTTGTCTCTCTAAATATACTCTTAAGTTATCTTTGTTGGTACTTTACCAAGCATACAAGTACCTTTGCATCAGCGCTTGAACTTTCACTTTTTGTATTGGCTTTAATGTTCTCTTAAAGGGCGAGGTTTATACGATGATTGGAAAGGATCAGATAAACATCATAGACAAGATTTCAGCTTTTTTTACTTCTTTAGTATTATCAATTACCATAAACTTTTCATTACAAAACAAGTCATAATAGTTTGCGCATTTTTTTAATTGGTTTTAGCTTATGTTTAAATACATCAAGCACCTACAATTATTGAAACATATGGATGAGTTGAACTTCTAGAGTGCAAAAATGTTATTTGCTAAACTTAATTATTAGAGAAACAATTTGCTTAATAATATTCAATTATTACAATATGATATTGCAACAGCCAGAAGCAATTTACAGTTCTAGGCTGTCAAGATTCGACTTGTTCTTTATAATTGAATAGTTAGTGGATTAACAATAACAATTTACAATGATCCCAATATTAGTGCCATCCTAAAGATACAATCAAAAAGTTAAGAAGGGCCGTGATTGTTTCTTAATAGCAGTTTACTAGTGATTTTTTGAATTTTTTACTCCCTTTGGATAATCAGATATTCCCATTTGTTTTCAAGCTGATTTACGTGTACTCATGTGCGCCTATATTGTATTTCCTTCACTTTTCGAAGATAAGCATCACCTTGCCTCCGTGAATTGAATGACTAACATTATTATATACACTTCATCTCTGTCAAGATTCCCTATGCTTCAAGAACAGTAAAGCATCATTTCACTGAGATCTGCATGATCCAATTTTTTAGCTTCAAATCCTAGCATCATGCGTTAACAACAAAATATTCAAACCTTGTCCCCTTTCTGTTTCAGATTCTTGGAGCATGAAACTAATGTGAAATAATATTTATTAGAGTTTCTAGCGGTGATGAGACACTTGATGTGCAACATATTCTCTCTGTTTCATTCATCTTTCTATATATAGGTGGTGCCAAAGAGATTGTTTTAAACATCTTTCTTCAGGATTCAAATTCTAGAAAAGTCTTAAAAACCATTCCTTTCAACAAAGAAAGATGGCTTTCCATGTTAGATCAAACAGTTTTCCATCTAAATCTCATCCAGCAATTGCTAATGTTGAAGATCATATATGCAGGCTAAAGTCCTTGAAAGAAGCATCAATATCTTCTTCTTCCATATGCACACAGTTGGTCAGCCTCAGAGATTTGCACGGAGATATTAATAATTTGATTCAACTTCAATCTGTCCAGCATGCCCTTACTGATGAAACTTGTGCCAGAGAGTTGCTTGATGGATCTCTCAAGCTTGTCGACATTTGTGGAATTGCTCGAGATGTTATAATTTTGATGAAGGAATCTGTTCAAGAACTCCAATCGTCTTTGAGGAGAAATAGAGGTATGGATGCATATATGGCTTCAAGGAAAAAGATTGACAAAATGGTAAAAAACTGCATCAAAAATTTGAAGAATTTGGAACAAAGCTCTGCAAACAAGGACAACAATCTTAACGCCATTGCAACCGTTCTGAAAGAATCACAGGTCATTGGCTTTTCCATCCTCAAGTCTGCATTGACCATTTTTGCATCAAAGCAAAAAACTTGGTCCCTGATTTCCAAGTTCACCCAATCAAGCCACGTACACTCTGAAACAGAAGAAGAAAGCAATTCTCAGGAATTGTATGGCTTGAATATCAACAAATTGCGAAAAGACATGGACACAGTATCTGTGCAAAATGTCACGAAGCAGTTGAATGCATCAGAAATGACCATCCAAGAACTTGAAGAGAACTTAGAAGCCTTCTTTAGGAGTTTACTAAAAATTAGAGTTTCTCTTCTTAATGTCCTGAGCAACTAGCCTTAATTTAGTGATAATACTCAATTTTGTAGATCATTGACAATATGTATATAATATAATCAGTATTTGTGAACCTTCAACATATTTCTGTTTACCTCAACCAAGCATACAAGTACCTTTACTTTCAATGGTGGGACTTTCACCTTTTCCATTAACTTTTAAATTATCTAAACGTAAGTTTGGTATGTAGTACTCTATAGTTTTAGCCTATCTCTGAACACTTCAATTAATTGAAGCACATGGATCAGTTCAACTTCAGAATGCAAAAATGTTATTATCTAAACTTAATTATTAAGATACCAATGCACATGGATCAGTTCACAGACGTTGAGGATTTTTTTTGTAGGTTAAAGGCCTCTAAAGCCACATCTTCCTCGGCCTCTTCAATATGCAGCAACTTAGCCACCCTTAAAGATTTGCATGAAAGGATTGACGATTTGATTCAGCTTCAATCTAGCAGCAAGCCTTTCCCTTGAACAAGGTACCAGATTAGCAGCCAAGGTTTTGGATGGATCTCTTAGGTTGTTCGATGTCTGTAGTACTCCAACTGCAAGAGACATTCAGTTCTATTTGAAGGAATCTGTTGATGATCCAGAGCAGACTCTCCAGAGGAGCAGAGGCGAAGAATCTATCCAGGAATTCAATTTTATGCTATTTGCAAAAGGAAGATCAAGATGACGGTTTTAAAGATTGTTAAATATCTTAAGAACTATGAAAAGAACTGCCTTATTGAACAATTAAACAAGGACAAGAACCTTTTCATATGCATTAGGGAGAAAAGACAAGTCAAGGAAAAGGTATTTTCCACTGATTTCCAAATTTATGCAATCGAATTGTGACAAGGAACAGGAAAGCAGTGTCCATGCAATCAAAAGGATAGAATATGCCCTTCAGAAAGCTAGAAAAAGGAACTATGCTACGGTAGTACAAGATGTTCTGCAGCAACTCAAGACATTGTAACCAGCCATTCAAGAACTTAAAAAGGGACTGAAAGCCATTTTCAGGAGCTTGACGAAAATATGAGTTTCTTTACATAAAGAAGCCAACAATTAGGGTGATATGGACATATGGTCAAATATTCCAATCATCCTAATACAGTTGTCCCTTTTACACTTGTTAATCAAGAGAATGAATACATACATACTTGTCTTCCTTGATTACTCCATGGTCCTATAAATCTTATTTAAAAGTGCGATGCATTTTATTCATCTTCATGAACAGTATTTTTGAATTCATACAGTTACGAAAACCCTTTTTTTCTTCTTTTCCAACTATTCATTATTTATTTCATATTTACATTGTGGAAATCAAATTTTGTTGTTTTGGTGATGTGACACTCTCGAAAATAAATGTTCTTCATTGTAATAGGAACAACTGAGTCTGTTGAAGTACAAACAAAATTCAATGTCAATATTTTTACACAACAGCAAGGTCAGCTATTATTATAGCTAGTGCAAGGATGTCGAGAAATTCTTCTATATGAACTGTAAATAGTCATTTTCAATGTTCTCCGTGTAATTTGATTTAAAATTAATGAGTAATCAGATTCAAGTTGTGATCTTTTCAATTCTGTTCATAAGTTGATGTCTAATTAGTTTACTCATTCAGAGGTTGTAAGTATAATAATGTCACGCAGATAATGTACTCGTGTGCACCAATAATATATTCCCTTTCTGTTTGAAGATCAGAAACAACACAGCCTGTAATATTGTAATTATGGCACTCAATTCCCTCTTTACTGAATAAAAATATATGGATGTTGGAGAATGCAAAAACATATAACAAAATTAGTGGATCTTGCAGAGTTTTTACTTGATGAATCTCAGAGGCAGGTGCTGTAATATAGAAAACTTTCTTCCATGGCTTTATAAATTTTGTCTCACGCTCGAGACCTTTGGAAATGTCATATGATATGCTTGAATTGCATATTAACCTGAGGAATATTTTTAGCCTTGTTTTAGGATCTGGTTAGGAGATTGTATGAAATATATTGAGCAACTTCAACACACAAATGAAGGGCAATCAAGACCATTTATAGTTCATCAAAATAGTTCAAAAAAGAAGAAATTGTGTAAAGGGTAAAATCTTAAACAAGAGAAAAAGAATAAGTGTCATTAAGAAAGAACTTAAGTTAAAATATTATCGAACATTATAAACTTCTGCCACGATTCCTTTTGTTTGATAAGTCAGGTATGACAGCATCACACAGAGATCTACAAGATTCATTTAATTTGGATCATTTATGGCACAAATATTTGGTCGAAAATATTCTCTGTGTCCCTTTCTAGTTTATCTTGTTGGAAAAATTATAACATATGGGGCCATACATGTAATATATTAAAATGTGTGGNTATAATGTAGAGATCAGAATGTTGTTTTAAATTGATGAGGGGCCAATTTGATACAACTGAAAGATAATAACTGCATATGTAGTTATTATTATTTTAATTAGGTCATGGTCCCCAAGTTGATAGTGACTTTTCATTCTCTACATCCCCATCAACATAGAGAAAATTGAAGAGAAGGTCACGAATCAATTAGAAGATCACAACCCATTCAGGCAAACAATCAGACATCTACGGATCAATGTATGTTTATGCATTATTCTTTTCTCTGATTTCAACATGGAGTATGTATTAAGTTTTATATGTAAAAAGGGTTTGATTAAAGCATATGGATTGATAATCATTTTCTTGTTTTCTAACATATCTGCCTATAAATAGCTAGTTCAACTAAACCCTCATCATCAAGGATTGAAAAATATAGCTTATTCAACTTAACCCTGGTCATGAATCAGAGTTGAAAATTAAAATGGCTTTCCATGTTAGATCAAACAGTTTTCCATCTAACTCTCATCCTGGCATTGCTAATGTTGAAGACCATATCTGCGGGCTAAAGTCCTCCAAAGAAGCATCAGTATCAGCATCTTCCATATGCACACAGTTGGCCAGCCTCAGAAATTTGCATGAAGATATTAATAAATTAATTCAGCTTCCATCTCTCCAGAAAGCCCTCATAATTGAAAATAGGGCCAGTGAGTTGCTCGATAGATCTCTTAAGCTCATTGACATTTGTGGAATTGCCCGTGATATTATATTTTTTACGAAGGAATCCGTTCAGGAACTCGAATCTTCTTTGAGGAGAAATGGAGGCATTGATGCATATATGACTTCAAGAAAACAGATTGACAAAATGGTTAAGAAGCGCATAAAAAATTGAAGAGTTTCAACCCGTGTTGTACACTGCTGTTAAACGAAGACAGCAGTCTTAACGAAATTGTAAGCATGTTAAGAGAAGCACAGGTCATTGGCTTTTCTGTCCTCAAGTCTGCATTGACCATGTTTGCATCAAAGCAAAAAACTTGGTCCCTGGTTTCCAAGTTCAAACATTCAAGCCGTGTACATTATCAGATGGAGGAAGAGAGCAATGATCAGGAATTGTATGCCATGAACATCCATAAATTGCGAAAAGACATGGACACATTATTTGTTCAAACTGTCATGAAGCAGTTGATAGAATCAGAAATGACCATCCAGGAACTAGAAGAGAATTTAGAATCCTTCTTTCGGAGTTTAGTCAAAACTCAGGGTTTCTCTTCTTAATGTCATCAGCGAATAGCCTTTAGTTATCCTGCTCGGTTTTTACCATACGATACAATTGTAAATATTTGTCAGTACAGATATTGATACTTTTACCGATTCAGTTTCAATAGAATCAATATTTTTTCAGCTTTAACACATTTCTATTAATCTACATGTCTGTCTATTAAAATATACTCATTTGTTTTATTTGTCATAATTTTTGGTCAAGCACCTTTACTTTTAGGGGGGTTGACGTCGAAATTTGTCTAGTTGGAGAGGGCTAATGTAATTTCCCGTTTATTTTTCATGATCAACAAGAGCCTTTCACTATTGTTTTCTCTAGTAGTCTGTGCTGCTGCTTAGGTGGATTTAGCCTTTTTTTAGCACAACTAACATCTACAATTAATTGAAACACATGGATCTGGTTGAATTCTAGAATGAAAAATGTTATTACCTTAACTAATTACTAAAATGCCAATGTGCTGATTATATTCTTAGGGATGACAACATAATAATGCAACAGTCAGCAGCAATAATGTCTACAGCTAGGCTGTCAAGATTCCGCTTGTCATTTATAAAAGACAAATTAGTGGATAAACTATAACTAATCTGCAGGTTCATTACCTTCTAAAAGATGCAATTAAGAAATAAATCAAAATATTACGCCATAATTAATCACATAAAACAGGGTTAAGATAGTTTTAGAAGTTGTTTATAGGTGTACTCTAATTTTTTTAACCCCCTTTGGACAATTAAATTATTCCATTTGTTGTCTAAGATGCTGAGAAGGTTCAAGCGTGTGCACCCTAATTAAATTCTGAAGATAAGAAACAACCCAGTCTTCCTGAGAAAACTGAATTCATGAGTTGATCAGTACTATTATATCCAACATCATTGCTGTCAGGATTCTCTACTTTTCAAGAACAGTAATGCATCATGTCATTGAGATCTGCATGATCCAATTTTTCTGCTTCAAATGCTGGAATTATGTGTTAACAACAAAATATTAAAGGATTGAACCCTTTCAGTCTCAGATTCTTGGAACATGAAACTCGTGCAATAATATTTATTAGAGTTTCCAGGGGTGATGAGACATTGGATGTGAAACATATTCTTTTTGTTTCCTTTCATTCATCTCTCGATATATAGATGGTGCCTAAGGGATTGTCTTAAACATATTTCTACAAGGCTCAAATTCTACAAAAGTTTAAACTATTCATTTTCACCAAAGAATGATGGCTTTCCATGTTAGATCTAACAGTTTGCCATCAAATCTCATCCAAAAATTGTTAATGTTGAAGATCATTTATGCATGCTAAAGTCCTCCAAAGAAGTATCAGTATCATCTTCTTCCATTTGCACAGCTGGCCAGCCTCAGAGATTTGCACGAAGACATTAATGAAAGTTATGCAGTTCGATACTAACAATACCTAGAGGGGGGTGAATAGGTATTATATGCGGAATTAAAAATATTT
>CAIGRT010224636.1:0-20373 GCA_903798405.1 Fraxinus platypoda | reverse complement strand
TGATGGAGATATGGGCTCGTCATATTTAACCGTTGATGGAGACGTATAAACTTGTCATACTTAAACGATGCATACAGAGCACAATCTTACTAATAATACATTCTGAGGTGCCCCACATTCCATGGATGGGGTTGCATCTTTCCGTCGAGGTTTTCGATTAGAAAAGTTTCAGGCCTGACCTCATCCACGATGCGATAGGGGTCCTCCCAGTTTGGGCCCAATGTGCCTACCCCTTGTTCTTTTGACGACAGAAATACCCTTCTAAGCACTAGATCGCCTCATCGGAAAGATTTGTGTTTAACTTTGCGATTGTAGTACCGCACCATTTTCCTTCGGTAGATGGCCAACTTAACCTGTGAAGCCTCCATTTTCTCATCAAGAAAGTCGAGCTCACAACGCCTTATTTTGTCGTTTGAGATCTCATTGAACTGTAGGCGTCGAGGCGATGGCATGCCTATTTCAACTGGGCTCATTACTTCTGCTCCGTAAGCCATGAAGAAGGGGGTCTCCCCAGTAGCCGTTCGGCTGGTAGTGCGTATCGTCCATAGCACATGGGGGAACTCGTCCACCCACGCTTCTTTCAACTCGTCCAGCTTCTTCTTTAGGAGGTGCTTTATGGTCCTGTTGACTGCTTCAACTTGACCGTTAGCTTGGGGATGATGAGGGAAGAGAAGTGCTTCCTGATGCCTAGCTCGTCGCAGAGATCTCGGAGCTTCTTGTTGTCGAATTGACGCCCATTATCCTTGACTATTGAGTGGGGAATTCCGAATCGGTAGATGATATTTTTTCATAAGAATTTTGAAGTATGCGCCTCAGAGATTTTAGCCAGCAGTTCAGCTTCGACCCACTTAGTGAAATAATCAATGGCAACAATTGCATAATTCGCGCCTCCCTTTTCTTTTGGAATGGGTCTGATCAGATTGACTCCCCATTTTGCAAAGGGCCACGGGCTGGACACAACATTCAATTCCTGGGATGGCTGCCTTTGGATGGAGGAGAAACGCTGGCATTTGTCACATTTTTTAACGAACTGCAAGGCGTCTTTCTTCAAAGTTGGCCAGTAGTAGCCTTGCCTCAGTACTTTGTGGGCCAGTGCTAGACCATCAATATGGTTGCTGCATATACCCTCATGGATTTCCTTTAGCAGATAATCTGCCTCCTCCCCTCCGGTGCATCTTAGGAAGGGTGATGAAAAGCTCCTTTTGTATAGGATCTCGTCCTTGAATATATAATGGGCGGCCTTGCGCCTAATCTTGCGTGTCACTTCCTTGTTCTCTGGTAATGTACTGTTTTGGAGGCATGCTATGATGGGTCGCATCCAATTAGGGGTTTCTCCAAGCCACATTACTTCTTCTGTTTTTGTTGTGGAGGGTCTGGGGAGATACTTCACATGAGCAATTCAGAGTCTTTGCTGCTTGCCAATTTTGAGAGGGAATCTGTGTGTAGGTTTTCAAGCCTTGGGATTTGTGTTAGCTCGAACTTGTCAAAGCAAGAAATCAGCTCCATCACCTTCTTCAGGTATGTGGTCATGCCTTTGTCGTTGGCTGCAAAATTGCCATTGATTTGATTGACGATGAGCTGTGAGTCGCTTCGAGCTGCCATATTTTTTATTTGTATTTCCTTGGCCAACCTGAGCCCTGCTAAGAGAGCCTCGTATTCAGCGGCGTTGTTGGAGGTTTTGAAACAGAATCGTATTGCGCAGTTAAGCTTGTGGCCCTCCGGGCTCTCTCGTAGGACCCCCGCTGCCGAACCAGTTTCTCCAACAGATCCATCTACAAATAATGTCCATGCTAGAAGGTACGTCGGCTCCATTTCGACATTATGGTCTGTCGTCCCTGTGAATTCGACGATGAAATCTGCCACTGCTTGCCCTTTTATCGCGGTCCTGGGTCGGTTGTGATGTCAAACTCACTCAATTCTACGGCCCATTCATGAGTCTCGCAGATGCATCCGGTTTCTGGAGCACTTGTCTGAGGGGGATGCTTGTTAAAACTTGCACACTGTGTACCTGGAAGTAAGGTCTTAACTTCCTAGAGGCGACCTTGAGGGACAATGAGAGTTTTTCCATATCCGTATAACGGGTCTCCGCCGGTAGGAGGGCCTTGCTGATATAGTATCAGGCAGCTGGGAGTCTTCCTCTTCTCGCACGAGTACTGAACTTACGGTGTCGACGCTCACAGCCAAGTACAATAACAAAATTTTCCCTTCTCTTGGCTTGGAAAGAAGGGGGCTTGTCCTTGGTGCTTCTTCAGCCCTTGGAATGCCTCTTCACATTCTTGACTCCAGCAAAATCTTTTTCCTCCTTTCAAAGCCTTGAAGAAAAGAAGACATCTATCGGTCGCCTTGGAGATGAAGCGATTCGATGCTGCGAGGCACTCTGTTAAGCATTGTACTTCTTTTGGCTTACTAGGAGACTTCATGTTCAATAAGGCCTTAATCTTTTCGGGATTCGCCTCGATGCCTCGTTGGTTCACCTGTAGCCTAGGAATTTCCCAGAAGTGACTCCAAAGGCACATTCTAACGGGTTCAGTTTCATACGGTACTTCCTCAAGATGTCAAATGTGGCTTGCAAATGATCAACAGACTTTTCACCAGCATGTCATCAACGTATACCACTACTGTTTTTCCTAGTAGGTCGGAGAACATCTTATTTGTTAATCACTGGTAAGTTGCATCGGCATTCTTCAAACCAAATGGCACGACCTTATAGCAATATAAACCTCGATCAATGATGAAAGATGTATGCTCCTCATCAGCGGGATGCAAGGGGATTTGGTTATATCCCGAGTAGGCATCCATGAAACTCCACAGCTCGTGGCTAGTAGTGGAGTCGACCAACTGATCTATCCTTGGGAGTGGAAAGCTATCTTTTGGACATGCTTGGTTGAGGTTGGAGAAATCTATGCAGACCCTCCATTTGCCATTATTCTTTTTCACAAGTACTGTGTTCGATATCCATTTTAGGTGTGTCGCCTCCCTAATGAACCCGTTTGATATGAGCCTCTGAACCTCNTTGGATATGTCGCCTCCCTGATGAACCTGTTTCATATGAGCCTCTGAACCTCTTCTTTTAATGCGACATACCGCTCCGGATTTAAGGCTCTCCTCTTTTGCCTGTGAGGATTGAATTTGGGGTCTATGTTAAGTCGGTGGCAACTAATTTTGGGATCGATCCCCACCATGTCTTTCTGTTTCTAGGCGAAGACGTCCAAGTTGTTAAGCAAAAAGTTTTTAATCTTGCCCTTCGTTTCCGGCTCGAGGTCCTTCCCTATTTGTAATGACCTTGTGGGGTCGCTTGGGATTATGGAAAAGGACTCCAGTTTTTCCACTGGGGTCGCCTGCGAGTTGGACTCTGTAACACGTGGGTCCAGATCCACTTCGATGACCCCTTCTTCAGGGGCATCTATCATGTTGATGTCTTCCCCTTGTTCAGGGGTTATGCCATCTTTAGGCGCATCAGCCATCTCGATATCTAATAGGATCATGTTCATGTTTCTGGGCTCAGATTTTCTTAGGGAGCTAAGGTAGCACTCCCTTGAACTCATTTGGTTGCATCGTACTGTTGCGATCCCTTCTTTGTTAGGGAACTTCATGCATAGATGATGTATAGATGTTACTGCCCCCCAATTCTTTTAAGGCGGACCGCCCCAGAACTCCATGGTAAGCGGACCAGTGATCCACTATAAAAAATTTCATGAAACATTGATCTTTGAATGGGTACTCTCCCATTTCTACTGCCAGTGTAATCTTTCATCTGGGGACGATGCTATCCCCCGTAAAGCTGTATAGAGGGGCCGTCATGGGGACGAGCTCATGGTCTACAGTTATCTTATCGAAAGTGGTTTCAAAGATAATGTTAACAGAGCTCCCATTATCAACTAGCATGCGTTTTAGACCGTTCCTGGCCACAATAGCTCGCACCACTAGCGCATCGTAGTGGGGGTAGTGAACCCCTTATGGCATCCTCTTGGGATAAGGTGATTGGTGGACTGCTCCCAGCATTTCTACTGGCACTGTTGATGAGGTAATTTGTCAACGGGGAATTTTTTGCTTCCCTCGCATAGCTCCTCAGAGCATTTTTGGAACTTCCTCCTATGTGTGGACCGCCAATTATGGTGTCGATCTACCTCATGGGTGTGTTTTCGATATTGGGTGGGGGCTCCCTTCCAAGTATTTGATCCCTTATTCTATTTCTATCATCGTGCTCCCTCCGTGGGGACTTACTTCAGCGATCCCTCATTCCTTCGTTGTATTAAGGTTCTTGCCTAGACGAAGGGGCATTTGTTTGCCTGCGTAGTTATTTCTATCCCCATCGGGAGCTCTGACTGGCTCTCCATCATATGGCCTAGATAAACAATTTTCAGTACTATGGCCATTGGTTCGGTGGTACGTATAACATTGCATGTCTTTAGGCTCTCTCCCTCTTCCTCGGCCTCTGCCCCTTCCTCTGGACTGGTTCGGCTGACCATGGATATGAGGCCCAACCTCTTCGTAAGCCAAAGAGGGGACGACGTTCAATGTAGAAGTGGCTAGCACTTGTCCTGAAGTGGAGGCTATGGTATGTCCTGCTTGAGTCCATTGCTGGTCCACCAGGTGGGAATAGGACCTTTGCCCTGCCTTTGGGGTAATGGGAGCCCCATTGAGGTTCGGTTTTGATGATCAATCAATTCTTCATTGACGATTTCGCTCCTTATCATTTCCACCAAGACATCGTAGGTTGTGGGATTCTTGTTCCGCACATCTCTCCAAAATAGGGTATTTATGTTGAGGCCTCCTCTTAATGCGAAAATGGCTTCTCTATCAGTAACTTGCTCACATTAGATCATTTCATCCGTAAAGCGAGCCAGGTAACTCTTCAGAGTTTCCCCTGCTTGTTGCCTCATGTCTTGCAGCCTTTGGATATGGGCCTCTCACTCTTTGCTTGACAGGTACTGGTTCAAAAAGGCATTCTTTAAGTCTGGCCAACTTCGGATACTGCCAGCTAGAATACGGCTGTACCAGATTTTAGCAGCCCCTGTTAGCGTGAGGTGAAAAGCTCGACACTTTAGTGCGGGTGAGGCTCCTCGCAAAGACATTTGAGTCTTGTAGCTGTTGAGGTGTTTTGTGGGATTGCCCCTCCCTTCATATTTAGGTATTTTTGGTGGCACAAAGTGGCTGGGGACCGGAGCTCTTCTCAGTTCTTGGGAGAATGGAAAACTCTCATCATCATCATCTAGTTGGAATGATCTGTAGGGGCCGTCGGAATCGTCCAATTCGGCTTGATAACGGGGGCGATGTTTCTGCCTGATTCCTCGCATTTACTGTGTCTCTTCTTTCTCGCCTATTTCTAAGCAATGGTGGCATCCCTTGAGGTTCATACCCTTGACGCTGTTCTCGTCCTCCTTGAGCAGTGAGAGGTTGTTGGGGCCTATTCCTAGGCCTCATGGGTCCAATCCTGTCAAAGACGCTAGCAGACCTTTCATGCTCGTGCTCCTGAGGGTATTATGGGGGAAAGCGCTCCTCCATAGGGACATTTCCATGGAGGCTCGTGACATAGTTGGTGGATGTGTCAACTCCCACTTCCCTTTCCATTGGGTCGTTCATCCCGTACGTTTGTAGATATGTTGCTGTGTCATTTTCTTCATCCTCCTGGCGAAAAGTCCTATGCTGAGGCACCTGGGATCCAGGTTGTTGTTGCATCTGCATTAGTAGTTGTTGCATGGCTGCATTTTGCTGGGCCATATCTCTCATGTTTGCAGCCATTTTCCCAACTTCTCGTGCCAAGCGTGCGGTCGTTCCACCTTTTCTATGGCGATGGTGGGGGCGACGCATATTTACATTTGCATAAAGGACCTCTTCTTCAGAGGCCTCCTGCTGCATGTCTCCACCATGAGTTCCCTGGTGACTCGAACTCATCGAATTCTTTGGATTGCTTTCTCAGGATGGTTCATTGCTCAAGAACTGAAGCCTTTCTTCAAGGTTTTTCACCCACAACTTTTACCACTAGGATGTACGTGGTTATGGTATCAAAGTTTCCCACAGACGGTGCCAATCTGTTGACCCCAAAAAATGGTCCTATGACGTGGCCAACAGAAAATTAAAAACTCAAGTACTTGTAGATCGAATTGCCATATGTTCGCATCCAAATACTAGCTGTATTGGCGAATCAACACAGGGAATGGTTTACAACACTTCATAGGTCGTTATTTTAGGTTGTATGGTGCATAAAAAGGGGGTCGACCTTCGAGTGTAGTTGGAGTGAATCAAGGTTTACTTTGATTATGTAAATTTGCATGTCCCCTCCAACGTATGTCGTGTGGGCTTTTTATATCTCATGTTGAGTCAACGAGGATCCAACGGTCCTCATTAGAGTCAATCAATCAATCAAGTCATTAATGCATAGATCTCCTTATCTTTTCTCCTGACATAGGATCTGATTGCGTAGGCGTGTAGAGACGATACTGGCAGGGTGATGTTTGGTCAATCATTTCATTAAGTCCGCTGTCGGTTGACTTACCACCTCATCAGAAACGAGCTGATGCCTCTGCCAACGGGGATCGAATGAGCAGCGTTCGGATTGGGATAGCCTCGGCATATACACAGTCGCCTGTTACTATGCCACCTGTGGGCTCGTCCGCTTGCCACATAGCATTTATTTTTACGACTATTTTTACGAGTAACAACAATATTGTTTAATTACCTAAGTTAATTTTGAACAATGTCAAACCTATCTCTTTCAGTTTTTCTTATAAAAGATCTCGTTTCTTGCTAGGGAATCATTTTACACACGTACTATGAATAGAATAGATGAAGAAAATTATTACAATTTAGCCCTTGTGTGTAGGTTAATTTTTTAAAAGTAATTATGTAAAGTAATTTTTTTGAAATGTAGTCAAAATGTAAGGAAAAATTATAGTGAAATGTGAAAAACAATTTTTTGTAGAATTTGTGATTGAAAACAAGTGTGGGAAAAAAGTGATTTTGAAAACTTTATAATAAAAGGTTCCCACTAACTCAGTTTCTTTCCCCGAAAGTTGATTTCAAACATACACAAACACACACACACACAACCACACACAAAAAGTGTACTTCATTTTTCTTTTTCTTTTTTTTTTTATTTTGTCCATATAAAAAGACTTGAGAAAATTCTTCCACTTTAAAATGTAGTAAATCAGTACCAACCTTTCACATGAATTGCACGATCAGTTTAAATGAGGGAAATCTAACGATCTGTGTTATGTCATGGAAAATATTATTCTATTGAAAAATGTGTGGTTGAAAATGAGTAGAAGAATAAGAATGAAAAAAATAATGTGGCTCAAACAGGGACTATATTTTTAACGTGTCAAATATGAGCTTACAAATAGAAATTAAGGGAAGGCTTATTAGTTGAGATGGTGGTGTGAGCATCTGAATATTTTGTGTTTTTTCGTGCTGTCTTTTGGTGTGTTGGATGCCATCCCCCGCGACCCTAGAAAACGAAGTTACGCACTGAACAAGGGACCCTTTTTCATGGCTAACATTTAATGCAATTAAACAGACAACTTATTTTTTGAACATACTCCAAGGATATTTTTGTCACGGCACTTATTTATTAATTACAAGTCACGTGATATTATGTGAAAGTAACAAAAGTACTTTTGATGAATAATTTACAACCATTTTTTTTTCTTTTAACTAGTCAAAGTTGTACGTGTATTGTACGTTATTCTAAAATACTTTATAAGTGCTGTAAAAATAATATTTGATATCGATTTGTTGGGAAGATTTGATGAGTCTCAAACGAACTAAAGAAAATAAAATTTAGGGTAAAAATTTAAGATAAGAAAATTGTACTCTCAAAACTCAACTTCTATTGTTCAAATTTTCTGCGATGATGAAATACTACAAATGAGCAACAGTTTTACACTACATTTGATATATAAGAATTAATTGCTAATACATGAATTTAAATACCCATTAAAATTTCTAGATACGTGAATAGAAATAAATTCATCTATAATAGCTCTAAATTCATGTAGATCAAGATTCATTAAGTCGAGATTCATTGAATCTAGATTAATGTGAATGTTACATAATTGAGAATTAATGACATGAAATTCATACATGACAAGGATTTTGTAGTATTTATTATATATTGAAAAATGAAAAGTAAGATATTATTGAAATAATTGAATTGTAGTAGGGTTAAAATCGTCCAAAAAATGATTTTCACCTGATGTGATATTTAATATATTATAGATTAATAAATGACTACTAAAAATTTAAGTCAAAATTAACAATAAATTTTAATTTTATATTTCATTAAATCAACAACTTTTATGAACTTCATAACCATACATTAAATTTTTTTTTATCTAATTACTGAGAATTGATTTTTATCTAAATCAAAATGGTGCNCTTGAATGTAAAATTTTAATTAATATTAATTATATGAATATGAATGCTAATTATTGAGAATTAAAAACATGTAATATATGTATGAACAAGAATTTTGCAATTTATAAATTAAATACATATTGAAAAATGAAAAGTAAGGTATTATTGAAATAATTGAATTGTAGTAGGAATCGTTCAAAAAATGGTTCTCACTTGATACGATATTTAATATATTATAGATATGAAAATAACCCGCAAAACGAAATTTTAGTATTTATTATTTGAGTTGAATTATATTAAAATTAAACTCGAAAATAGTCTTATGTCGCAATTAGCAAAGTTAATCACTATAATTATTTATGCATTGTATGGTATAAATAGATTAAGCCAGATGAGATGGTTAACGATGAAAATCGAATCAACAAATTCCTATCACGTAACTAGGGTTTCGGTTTTGATGTTCAAATTGGAGCAAGAGTGGAAATGATTATTTAAGAAGAAGATATTTGAATTGTGCATGCTTTATTCTTTTGAGGTGGGAGTATTTACAGAATTTCCTCAAAATTTTTGGGTGATTCAGTAATTTAGAACAAATGATAGATGGCGGTCCCTTATTGGCTAGCTTGTACCTGATTTCGTTATAGTATCATTTTTATTCATAGATGGCGGTCCTTTATTGGCTAGCTTTTGGCGCTCGAGCAGTGGCATTATCTGCCTAGCAATGGTTTCGCGATTCTACTGTAATTCTACTATTCTATTTTATCTCAAACACTACTTTATTGTATAAACTTGTACTAGTCTATTTCTACCACATCTTAGGCTCTTCTTTGCACTATATATAGGTAAACCTCTAGAAAAATCAATCCTTAAATTCTAGATAATAATTTGTAATCCTCATTTATTGATATTAATAAATTCTCTTCTTCTGCCCCCGATATAATTTTACCATGTAAATCTTATGTTCTTGTTTGATTTTTCATATTGTCGTATTATACTAATCTTTCATCTAATTACTCAACAAATTTGTATCAAAACTAATTGGTATCCGTTTCGAGTTCTAACAAGTGGTATCAGAGCGAGGTTCAATCAACTTAGTTCAATGTTTGATTTTTTTGAGATGGCAACTATAAAATATGATATTTTGCTGGTGGATCACAACATCAGATTTTCGCTTTGGTAGGTAGAGATGTGAACAGTGCTCGTTTTGATGAATTTGGATGATGTGTTGTTAGGATTTGAAAATATGCTTTCAACTTAGATTATAGAGGAGAAAAACGTAAGGATCAAAATGCCCTATCACAGATACAACTTCATCTTTTGAATAATATTCTTTGGGGACATTTTGAAGAAAAAAGCTGTAGTTGCGTTATGGTTAAAACTGGAGCAATTATACATGATGAAAAGTCTAACCATCAAATTGCAATTGTAGTAGAGTATTTATTCTCATCGTATGACGGAAAGTACAACACTAGAAGATGACGTAGATGTTTTCAAGGAAATTGTCGCTGATTTAGAAAGTTTGGAGGTCAAATATGGCGAAGAAGATTTATAGTTGATATTATTGTGTTCGCTGCCTGCTTCATACATGTTGTTTAGAGACATGATCTTATACATTCGTGATACTCTTACTATTGAAGAAGTTTATGATACTCTATTTTCAAAGGAGAATATGAATCATCTTGTTGGATATGAGGTTTATGGAGATAGTCTTGTTGTTGATGGTGATTATTTGAGAGGCAAATTAAGGTCTAATTACAATAATAAAATCTGTAATTATTGCAAGAGACATGTACACATCACAAAGGATTGTTATAAGTTAAAGAAGAAGAAAAAATTAGTTGCTGCAACTGCAAATAAGAAGGAAAAACAATCAGAAACTTCAGGTAAAGTTAGTATTGCAGAAGATAGGTACAATAATGGAGAACTTGTGGTTATTTTTTGCGGGGACTCCAAGTCTTACAATGATTGAATTCTTAGTACAGTCAGTACTTTTCATATGTGTTTTAATTGGGATTTGTTCTCAATATAGGAAACGGTTTTCAAAGGTGGCATGGTAATGGAAAAGAATTCACCTTGGAGGACAGCCGGTATTGGAAGGGTCGAAATTAAGATGTTTGATGGGGTTGTCAGAACACTTGATGCTGTGAGACGTGTTCCTAATTTGAAGAGAAAATTTATCTCCTTTGTACTCTTTATTTAAAAGTGTATAGGCATACTTGTGTAGGTAGAGTCCTGAAAGTTAGTAAATGTGCTCACGTTGTATTAAATGGACAGAGAATATCCCTATTATATGTCTTGCTTAGTTATACAGAATCCTTGGATATTAATTAGAAGAAATTAAGGACTCCGGTGGATTTTGAGTTTGGTTCAGTGTCGTCGGAGTTTGGTTTAGGGTCCATATTAAAGAATATATTTCAATAAAATTAAAAATTTAAAGGTAATTTCGCTTTGCCACCACCACCAATACCAACGGTTCCTTCGAATTCAATTATTACAGAAAGACTCGGAAAAGATATTAGGCCTCCACAAAGGTACAATGAAGTTGATTTAGTTGCTTATGCTTTAAGTGTAGTTGAAGGTGTTAAGTTACCTTCTTCAGAAGTATTTTGTGTTGATTCTGTTATAGGTTATGTTTCTACCCTGTTAGGTAAATATTAAGTTGATTGTAATTTTGTTACTCGTGGGGATAAATTGAGTAACTTTGGTACCCAATGTAATCTTGTTGAACAGTGCTTGAAATTCTGTTAATACACAAATTTTTAAGTTTGCTCTATTTGCGTTCTTTTGGAAAAGGTGGATAATTTTTTTGTTGGAGGATTTTTTGGTGAAGAATTTTTACCTGCAGAGTTAAGTTTTATTCCTTATAGTGGAATTTGCCTCCAGGTGGATAATTTTTGAAGTTTTGTTTATTGTAGTGGAATTCAGTTCAAGATGGAGATTTGTTAGAATTAGGGTGTAACCCGAATTCTATTTGGAAGACTATTTGGGAATTCTATTTAAAGTTGACTTGGGAATTCTAGTTGAAATCTATTTAGAATTAAATTTGAGGTTTTTCGGCAGAAGTCAGGCTCCCAAGTGTCAGGATCCGAGCACCTAGGCGCCCATCGGAAGGTTTTGGAAGAATTTGGTTTGAGATGCAGTGCTGAACGCTGCCTACTTTGCTTGCTAGTCGCGAGATTTGGCACTTGAGTGATGGTGGTATCTGCCCAATGACGATTTTACGATTTTGTTGTAATTCTACTATTCAATTTTATCCCAAACACTACTTTATTGTATATGCTTGTTATAGTCGATCTCTACCACATCTTAGGCTTTTCTTTGCACTATATGTATGAGGAGTAAACCTCTAGAAAAATCAATCTTTGCATTCTACACAATAATTTGTTTTGTTCAAAAAATGTACTTTCAACATGGCCAACAGATCCCAGGGGCCTCTCACGTCCATGTAAACTTAATTCCTGCTCATTTGGACAAACTGTTAGCCACACGTGGCCTCTTTCGATGGGAGTGAAGTTGGCCCCCGTACTTCGACGATCAAGTTAATTGGGAAAGTAATATATGGGTATGGGAGAGCTTTAGCTGTAAACTTCAAATATAAAAAGGGGGTCGGCCTTGGTGAGTGATAGATAAAAAGGTGATGTGGCAAAGTCATAGCTTGAGAGTCTAAACTTGTATTACCTTCAAATGGCACTAAGTGTGAGTTTTTATACTAAAACAAAAGATTAATGAGGGTCGTTGGGTGAAGAGACACGTGGTCTCGTCCATGCGGCTAATGTCCCTAGTCTCAGACATCAATCAATCATAAGCCTTAAATGCTAGTATAACTTTAGCATCTATAATGCCTAGCTTGCGGCTTTGGACTTAACCAGATAGGTTGGAAGTGGCGGCGATGACAGTAAATTGTCACATCAATCACATAACAAAAGTTTGCTTTGGAGATCTTATGTTGAGATCTTCACGTGGTCTCGCCGATACTCACAGACCGACTCTTCCCTATGGGGTCAGTATTATTTGGCGAGGTCAGCAAGTATATTGGTTCAGCCACAGAAAGGGGTTAAGTTAGATCTGCCCCGTGTTAAGCCTATATTTGTTCATCACATAGGATATTTGGGGCATTGTGAATCAAGGCATAATAATAGTCCCTGAAGTCTATGTATGATTATTCATATAATGCGGGACTTCTAAGTTGGTGGTGAAGAAAAAAGTGGCGTAGTGTAGCAATTGTCGCTGAAGTCCAAGTATGATTATTCATACGATGTGTGGACTTTTAAGTTGGTGGTGAAGAAAAAAGTGGTGAAGCGTAACAATAGTCCCTGAAGTGATGCGAGCCTATTGGAGTAGCTGAAGCCTGTAATAAGGCTGAATGAAGTGAGGCGGGGCCCTTACTAAAGAGGGCAAGCCTGTTAGAACAGCTGAAACTTGTTGAGGCACGTGCTGTGAAGATTTGAAAGCATCGCTTGTTTCCAAGGTACAGTAGCTACGTGTTTTGGTGGTTCCCCATACACGTATTGTGTGTGCATTTACTGTGCAATTATGATGATTTGTTATAGCTGGCAGGAATCACTCGAGCCCTGAATGCGTGCATAACACGGAGCCATCTGAGTCGTTGATTCAAATTTTGGTAGGCCCCTTTTTGGTTTGAACGTGGTGGATTGAAGGACAGGTGTACGCTTGGGATTTCGTGAAGACCAATCCGACAGCGGACCCTCACTCTGCCTGTGTATAAAAAAGGTTGGACTTCACATTTTCATCTATTTTACTTTACAAAAATTTGTAAGCGCTTGAAAAGTTTTCCTGAGAGTTCCATGAGATCCCTAGCCATCTTCATCACATTTCCAATGACCACCTATGTTTTTAGGCACCCAGTATGTTTGTGATTTGCATAAGTAACAAAATTCCGTTCCATTTCAAGTTAGTCTCATCCAATGGCTTCATCTTCAAAGAAAAACACCAAAGGAGAGTCTACTGAGGAAATGAATATGGCACTTATTTGTGCCGAGGCAGGTTTGCCTCTATTAATCCCAACTGAGAGGATTATGAAGGCCATTGGGGTCCACACAGTGTATGGATAATGCAAGAGGGGCCCATAGATTATAGTGTAAGGTGGGGGGCTTTTTTGTGGCCAACATGTGTGAAAGAGAGTGAATTGGAGACCTTTAGGGAACGGTATATGGTCCTTGATACCGTGAAAATGTGTGTTCCCACTCCTGACGAGCGAGCTTGTTTTCCCAATGAGTGGTGTATTGCAGTGAACGAGGCAATTTTGAGTGGTGGGATGAAACTGTCCATGTTCCCATTTTCAGATATATATACTTAGGTAGTACAATTTAGCTCCCACTTAGCTAGTGCCAAATGCATGGAGTCAATTGGCAGGGGTCTTTCTTCTATGGAAGGGGGTCACTCTTGGTGAGGATATGCTCCCTAAGTTTTTCAAACCCTTTTTCAGCCTCGAGCCCCTAGTAAAGGAGAGGATTGCAAGGGGTGGTATTGTTTGAATCATTGGGGTTCGAATTCATCCTTCATCTGGGATACTTCGACCTCTATAAAGAATTGGGAGTTATCTACGACAAATAGTGGAGGAGATTACAGTACCAGAAATAACCATGTCGACCCAGTATCATGATTATAACGAGTTTAACCTTAGTTATGATCTTTTGTTTATTGTACCTCTTCCTTATTTATCTCTCTAAAGTATGTTTTGTGCAGCTATAATTAACTGTTTTGAGCTCGAGCCTTTAGAAAGGGCTATCATTAAAGCCATTTATAAACTGTCTTCTGAGAAGAGGTACTTCAAGACCATGTTTGGCAAGTGAGAAGGAGTACGTGAAGCCAGATATATTCTTCATCGGCTTTGGAGGTAGCCAAGAAAGAGAAATGAGAACTGAAGACCTGAGCTGAAGAGCTTATTGCTGAGGTTGTCAACTTAAGGCAACATTATATTGTCCATTTCCATGAAACAATCGAGTATGATGACCTTGGTTTGTACTAGAGGAAGGTCACATACAATGAGGTCTTTGGAAGGCTTGTGGAGCTGTTCCCCCAAATGGACCTAGCTCCAGTAAAGGAAAAATTCCTTTCAGGAGAGTCGTCTACCCCTACCGATGAAGTTGAAGATTCTGTAGAAGAAATCGACAGCCAAGCGGAGCTACAGTAGGACGAAGCTGGCACTTAGACTTAGGCCTTTTTTTGTTTTCTTTTTATGTGGCTCGCATTTGTAATCAGCTCACCTTATATATAAAAGAGTTCTCTCATGTTTAGTTCTGCTTTTCTATTTTTTCGCTGTATCTTGATGGATGATGCGAATTAACTCTTCCTTTTTAACAATCATCACAATTAAACAACTTTGAATCCTTGATGAAATAAGCACTGGCTCGATAATTCTAAGTGCTTAGTTTATGCTAAAGAATGGTTCGCCATAATCAAATTTGAATAAAGATATGGGCTCACCATAATCAAATTTGAATATAATCTTGTATGGGCTCACCATAATTAATTTGAATAAAGATATGGGCTTGCCATAACATAATTTGAATATAATCTTGTATGGGCTCGCCACAATTAATCCGAATAAAGCTATGGGTTCGTCACAACGAAATTTGAATATAACCTTGTATAGGCTCGCCATAATCAATTTGAATAAAGATATAGGCTCACCATAACATAATTTGAATATAAACTTGTATGGGCTCACCATAATATAATTTATGTGATACTGTCGAAGTCAAGCATCATTTATTTGTGACGAACTCTACTTCGTAGATTCAAAGTCATCTTTGTTATGACACTTCGTACCTTTTATTTCGAGGTGAGCAATGTTTTTTGTAAGGGGGTGGCTCTTCCATACAAACACTTCCTCCATGATGTTTTTACCACTCATTGATGGGATTCATTTGAGAAATGGTGGTATGCATAAAGCATCTTTATTAACAGAAAGCACATAAAAGTTGAGGAGAAACCAAGCATGATAGAACAAGAGTTTACTAATAGTACATTCTCAAATGCTCAATATTCCAAGGGTAGGGTTGTATTTTTCCATCTAAACTTTCGATTCTGAAAGTCCCTGGCTTTATTCCTTCAGATATACGGTAGGGTCCTTCATAGTTTGGACCCAGTGTGCCCAAACCAGGTTCCTTGGAAGAGATGAAGATTCTCCTTATCACGAGGTCGTCCATTCGAAATGACTTTTTCTTAACCTTGGCATTGTAGTATCTAGTCATTCTTCATTGGTAGGAAGCTAGTTTTAATTGGGAGTCATCTCTCATTTTTTCAAGGAAATCAATTCACACTTTCGTATTTCAACATTTGATATCTCGTTCAAGTGTATGCGGCGAGGTGAAGGTAGCCCTACTTCAATCGGACTTGTGGCTTCAGCACCATAGGCCATAGAGAATGGGGTTTCTCCGGTTGTGGTTCGACTAGTGGTGCGAATTACCCATAATACGTGGAGGAACTCGTCCACCGACGTCCCTTCGACACATCAGGCTTCTTTTTCGAGGTATACTTGATGGTCTTATTGACTGTCTCTACTTGACCATTTGCTTGGGGTGATGGGAGGAAGAAAAATGCTTCTTGATCCCCTGTTCTTTACATAAGTCCCTGACTTTGTTATTGTCGAACTGTCTTCCATTATCAGATACAAGTGAGTGGGGAATCCAGAACTGGTAAATAATATTCTTCCAAATAAACTTGGAGGTGTAAGCCTCAGTAATTTTTGCCAAGGGTTCAGCCTCGACCCACTTAGTAAAGTAATCAATGGCGATAATCACATAGCTTCTACACCCCCCCCCCATTCAGCGAAGGGCCAAGGGCTTTATACTACAATTAGTTCTTGAGATGGCTGCATTTGAATGGCAGAGAAACGAAAGCACTTGTGGCATCTCCTCAGAAATTGAATAATATCATTTTTTAGTGTTGGCCAGTAATATCCCTGTCTCAGCACTTTCTGTGCTAGCGCCGAACCTCCTACGTGGTTGCCACAAACTCTTTCATAAATTTTACGTAGAACATAATTGGCATATTCCCCTTCGATTTACCGTAGGAGGGGCGATGAGAAGCCTCTCTTGTAAAGTACTTCATCCTAGAGTACATAGTAGGCGACCCTACTCCTGAGTTTGTGAGTCTCTTCCTTGTTTTCTGGTAGCTTTTAATCCTTGAGGAATGTTATAATCATTGCATCCAAGGTGGGTTCCCTTCAGTCCACATTATTTCCTCACCCTTGGATATAGAGGATCTGGAGAGGTGTTCAATTTGTACTACTTTAAGCAGCTCTGAATCCTTGCTATTGGCTAGCTTCAATATAGCATCGACATGTACGTTCTAAATTCTTGGTATCTGGGTTAATTCAAAATTTTCAAAGGACAGAAGCAAATCTATAACCTTCTTGAGGTAAATGTCATGCCCTTATTTCTTGCAGTGAAGTTGCCATTGAATTGGCTTACTACCAATTGTGAATCGCTATTAACCACCAATCTCTTTACTTGCATTTCCTTAGATAACCTGAGGCCTTCTAGCAATGCCTTGTATTTAGATGTATCGTTGGAGGTCTTGAAACCAAACTTTACTACATAGTTGAGCTTGTGTCCTTCTGGGATTACTAGTACTACCTCTGTTCCTAAGCCTGTCTCACTAGAAGATCCGTCGATAAATAGGCTCCAGGTGGGTGGTTTGTCGGTTCCATTGCCATGTCAATATCCTGGGCCTCAATGAATTCTGCTATGAAATCTACTAATGCTTGCCCATTTGCAAAAGTCCTCGACTTGTACGAAATATCGAACTCACTTAGTTCCACATTCCACTTCATTAGCCTTCTCAAGGCATCAGGTTTCTGAAGTACTTGTTTAAGTGGGAAGTTGGTTAACACCCGTATACTATGGGCCTAGAAATAGGGCTCAATTTTCTGGAGGCGATTATTAGGGAAAACGTGAGCTTTTCCATGTCTGTGTATCATGATTCTACCTATAAGAGGGCCTTGCTTATGTAATAAATAGGTAGTCATGTGCCACATTCTTCTCTTACAAGCACTGAACTCACGGCTTCTGCAGACATGGCTGGATACAACAATAATGTTTCTCCTTCCTAAGGTTTCGAGAGAAGGGGACTTATCCCAAGTGCTTTTTCAGCTCTTAAAAAGCTACTTCGCACTCCTCATTTTATTGGAACCTCTTTCTCCCTTTGGAGATCCTGAAGAATGGGAGGCATTTATCTGTCACTTTTGAGATGAACTGGCTCAACGCTGCAAGACGACCCGTTAGGCTTTGTACTTCCTTGGGCTTGTGGGGAAGAATCTCATGTCTAGGAAGGCCTTGATTTTCTCTGGGTTTGCCTATATACCTCGTTGATTGACCATATAGCCTAAAAATTTTCCAGAGGCTACGCCAAAAGCACATTTCAGTGGGTTCAGCCTCATTCTATATTTCTTAAAACTTTAAAAGCAGCCTCCAGGTGTTTGATGTGGTTTGCATCTTTTTAAGGCTTTTTACCAACATGTCATCCACATACACTTTCATCATTTTACCAATGAGGTCGGCAAACATACTATTAACAAGCTTTTGATAGGTAGCCACGGTATTCTTCAAACTAAAGGGCATGACTTTATAGCAGAGCCACCTATTTGTGATGAATGAAGTGTTTTCCTCGTCGAATGGATGTATAAGAATTTGATTGTGCACTAAATATGTATCCAAAAAGCTAAACACCTCATGCTCTGTTGTAGAATTCACGAGTTTGGGAGCGGGAAACTATCTTTAGGGCATGCTCGATTGAGGTTAGAGAAGTCTATGCAATCTCTCAACTTTCCATTATGTTTTTTTTACCATAACTGGATTAGATCCACTTCGGATAGACAAACTCTCTAATGAACCCGTTGGATATCAATTTTTGCACCTCTTTTTTCAAGACTTCGTATCTTTTTAGGTTCAAGGGCCTTTTCTTTTACCTATGGGGAGTGAATTTAGGGTCAACATTAAGGTGGTGGCAGCTAACCTTGGGGTCAATATCCACCATATCTTTGTGTTTCCATGCAAATACGTCTAGGTTCTTGAGTAGAAAATTTTTGAGTTTCTGTTTGTTTTCCAAGTTTAATTCCTTCTCAATGGGGCGTCTTCGTGAGATCTTGCGGGTCTACGGGGAAAACTCTAACTTTTCAACTGGGGTTGCTTGGGAGTTTGATTCCATGATTCTAGGATCCAACCCCGCATCCATAATCCCTTCTTTAAGGATATGCCTTTCTACAGGGCATCTACCATCTCAACATCTCCCATTTGTTCAGGGTTGAACCTTTTATAGGTGATTTAAGCATTTCAGTAGCTATCAAAACCATATTTATGCTTCAGGGTTTAGACTTTCGTAGTTAAGGTAGCATTTTCTCGAATCCATTTGGTCACTTTGGATAGTGACGATGCCTTGATCGGTGGGAAATTTCATGCATAACTGGTGGATAGATGTGACTGCTCAAAGTTCTTTCAATGCATTTCACCCTAGCATACCATTATAAGCGGACCTATGGTCCACCACAAGGAATTTCATGAAATTATGAGCTGTCAAAGGGGTGTTCCCATTTCTACAGCTAACGTGATTCCTCTCCTAAGAACGATGTCGTCTTCGGTGAAACCATACGGAGGGGCAGTCATGGGGGTGAGTTCATGATCTATTAACATTTTATCATAAGTGGCTCCAAACAAGATGTTGACGGACCTCCCATTATCCACCAACATGCGCTTCAATCCGTTTATTGCAATAATAGCTCTTACGACCAAGGCGTTACAATGGGGATAATGAACACCAATGGCATCTTCTTATGTAAACATTATTGGTAGAGTGTTGCCGGTCCTACGGAGGTGTTATTAACCAAGTAGCTTGTCATAGGAGGATCCTTAGCCTCTCTGGCATAATTCCTTTGTACGTTTCATGACTTTCCTCCAACATGTGGGCCCCCAATTATTGTATCAATCTCTCTAATAGGGGCATTTTTCTCTGCATGGGGCTCTCTTCTTTGTCTTTGGCCACCTCTAGGCCCGTTTCTATCCTCATCATGCCTCTGCCTAGGCGATTCATCCCTGTGATGTTGCCTTACCTCATCGCGCCTAGGCTCTTGATCATGCTTGAATTAAGGTACATTCTATTGGGCATGGTATGTATCATTCCTTTAAGTATATAAGTCTGTTGGCCCCGAGTGATATAGCCTGGACATATAGTCATTTTTGTCATGACTGTAGGTTCGGTGGTAAGTGCAGTATGGCATATTTCTAGGCTCGTTGTTCCTTCCTCTACCTCTGTCCCTTGGTCAGTTTGGCAATCTTTGCACATCAGGCCCAACATCTTCATATGCCAAAGATGGTACTGCGTTTAAGGTGGTAGTGGCTAATTTTTGGTTCGAAGTGGGGGCGATTGTGTGCCATGCCTGAGTCTATTGTTGGTTTACCAAGTGCAAAACAGGACATCGTCTTTGCCTCTGAGGAGGTGGAAACCCTAACGATGTTCGGTTGTGATGGTCAATCAATATCTCGTTGACAATCTTGCTCTTCATCATTTTCACCAAGGTGTCATAAGATGTAGGATTCTTATTTCGCACATCTCTACAAAAGAGGGTATTCAGCTACTTAAATTTGAGTAGCGGAGTTAAAAATTGTACACGAACAACTTGTTACGTGTATAATTTTTATTTTAAATAAAAATAGTATTATAAAATAACAAATTTTTATTAATATGGTTAAATTAAATATCACTTATTTGACGACATGCAATTTCGACATATTTATCTTGCAGTTGAAAATGAGCGTCTTGTCAATCCTTCATGTACATTAATTCTTCCAAAATATATTATTTCAATCGGCTCCTGACCTCAGACAAAACCCTTTTACTTGCACAAAAAGCAGACCCCGAAGCTACAGTGCTAATCGGAGGTGTTAGTAGATCTTTTGCAATCGCAAAAACCACCAACCATCGCCGTTCGTACTTTCACCAGAATTTAATTACTTCTTTTGAATTTTTTTAATTGTTTTGTTATTAGACATATTA
>CAIGRT010224587.1:0-11039 GCA_903798405.1 Fraxinus platypoda | reverse complement strand
CGTAACATATTTTTTATATGTCAATTATCAATTATTCAATAACTTTAGAAGTAAATTATTGAAATTTGTAACTTATAAAATGTCTACTATAAAGTAAGAATAGATAGAGGGTTGAAGAGCTAAACCCGTATATTGGAGCTTAAGTCCAAGTATGACTCTCTAAGGTAGAGAGCATCTTGGAATTAAAGAATCATAGATTGGAGATGCTCTAGTTAGCCACTTGTATAATATAATAGAAACTTAAAACTTATTGGTCGTCGTTAACGTCAAAATTTAGCTGGGTTCCAAATCATTTATCCTTTAGACAATAGGATCTCGAATCTTCCACTGGGATTGGACAAAAACCAAATCGATTGCGTGTTTTTTATAAAAAAAAAAAATCAAATTTTAATTAAATTTTTTGTTTGTTTTATTGCACAATCTATTTAATTAAATGTATTGTAAGTTTCATTGCAAAATTCAAATTTTATTTTAATTTTATTTTAACAATGAAATAAACAATAACTTTGAAATTCTTAAATGATGAAAATAGTTGAGTAATCATTTTTTCGCGGAATTGACAACCATGACTCGTTTGTCTATTTTATTACTTTTACATGACCCGTACGCTTGCGGTACATTTTTTTAACGAACAACAGGTTGAAGTTATTTTTATAAGTTTAATGACCAAAATTCGACCACCTCAAAGTTGAGTGAGAAATCGAAAACGTTTTTCATAATTTAGTGAGAAATCGAAAACGTTTTCAAAGTTTAGTGAGCAATGAAAGACACTTTAAATTTTTAGTAGCCAAAATTCGATCAATTTAAAGTTAAGTGAGAAATTGAAAACATTTTTTAAAGTTTAATGACCAATCGAAAACGTTTGCCAAAATTTAGTAAGCAATGAAAATGCTTTCTTACA
The DNA here is from genome assembly GCA_903798405.1 of Fraxinus platypoda. NCBI lineage: Eukaryota > Viridiplantae > Streptophyta > Magnoliopsida > Lamiales > Oleaceae > Fraxinus > Fraxinus platypoda. The sequence continues at coordinate 10,138 of CAIGRT010224587.1, read as the reverse complement.
TGACAATCTATTAACGACGTGATAGTACGTCACATGCATTCCGTTAACCACTACTAATTTCGTTAAATGTTTAAAACAAATGTTATGTCAATGAGTAATGTCCAACATTAGGTAAATTTAGTGACTAAAACTTCACATAGTGAGCAGTGGAACACACAACCCAAGTTGACCATTGGGACTCGTGAAATCCCCAATTCTACCAAAACAGAAAACCTAGAGTTTAGCCCATTAGGGACGCATACGCAGCGAGATTTGCAGCAGAAATGGGACGAAAAAAAGCAATCAAATCCTCCAAACTGAATATGTTCTGCGATGTAGTCGTTGCCCACGAATCGAAATTCCAAAAAAAGTCCCTTGGTCCGTGAATTTGATACGTTTGCTAACTGCAGTGCCGACCCTGTTTCATCTTCCATTGCTCTGATGCCATCCGGCTGTATCGGAACCATCACAGTTTCGATTCCCGATGGCAGAATCTTAGTGGAGCGAAGTGCGGCTCACAATGCCGAGTCGGAATTCCAAAAACCGCCCGATAACCAGTTTCCCGACTAATGCAAGATAAACGTTGAAGGTGTTAAGAGTTGAGGTTCCATCTTAAAAGGTCAACCATGTTAAGAGGAGTAGCCCAAGATCTTTATTAATTGGTCTGTGTCAACATCATTTATTGATGTGGGATATATATCCCTTAACACTCCCCCGCAAGATGGTGGCTCGTTTGAGCAGACCAATCTTGAAATCCACGTGCTCACTTTTTGGAGTCTTAATGGGATCGAATCGCTCGTTGGAGCATAATGGGCTCTGATACCATGTTAAGAATTTGGGTTTCATCTTAAAAGGTCAACCTTGTTAAGAGGAGTAGCCCAAGATCTTTATTAATTGGTCTGTGTCAACATCATTTATTGATGTGGGATATATATCCCTTAACAGAAGGTGCTTCGTCGGAGTTGTTGACCGTAAATCTTTGTTGTACGGATGTTGTAGGGATAGTTTATTCAGGTGAGGGCAATTTCGGAAATGGGTTTAATAAAAAGAAAATCACACTTGAAGAAAAGTGGTGGTGTTGCTGACAAAGGTGAACCAGAAAAGATTGCTGAATGCAGGGGAGGGAGATTTAGATAGTGCTAAGACTGTGGCTGAAGTTGAGAAGATCAAATATGTCCCCTCTGCTGCTCATACTGGAAGGAGAACGAAAGCCGGAGTTGGTGGATCTGATTTTGCTGATGGTGAAAGGCGTGATTTGCCACCATCTCTCAAGGGAATAGAGAAGAGCGCGAAAGAAAGGGAGGTGGCGAGGAATCTTGAGACAAAGAATGGATTTTTGATTGATTTTTCGAAGGTTTTAATGGGAGATGTGGATAGTGACTGTAAGGATGTGAATTTCAGAGAAGGGGTTTGACATTTCCCCGGCCCAGATGGTGGCCACCCGAGGGTTTTGACAAGTAGTTTGTGAGGACATTAGAATTCCTCGAGGTTAATTTTCCTATGGCAAGTAGTATCAGGATGTTCTCGAGCTTCTTAGTTCATTGATTTGATGCTACAAATTTAAAGGGAAGTTGCAGTGATGGATTTTTGTAGTCTGAAGGCAAATTTAAATCTAGACCTGGCTTTTAGGACCACTGCACATGGCATTCTTTTTTCCTAGGTTGTCATTTTGTGTTCATATTGTGGATATCTGGGAATAGTGTATTCCTCGGGAGGTGCTTTCTTTCTAAGGAAATAACTACAGCAGGACTTGTATTATATATAAAAGCAATCAGTTTTGGCCGTTTAGTGATTCGCATTACTTCTATATATCACGTGGCCTTCCACTTGGACTTGGGTTAATTGTACTAGTCGTCACCAAACTTTTATCCCAACTACAATTAGTCACTGAACTTCAAATTGGTAGCAATTTAGTCACTTAACTTTATTTTGATCACTCCAATTTTGACCGTATTATTTTTACTATTTCTTTGTTTTTAATTGTTTTCTTTAATATTATGAATAGGTAGTATGCTCGGGAGAGCCCAACATCAGCACCTTAAATTCTTATATCAAATCATGTCAACGTCAACACTGGTTCGATGTTAGGTTTGTTTTAGTCTATTTGTTTATATTAAAAATCGTTACTGGTTTTTTTTATTTGCTATTAATAATATTAGTAGTTGAGACATCTAACAATTTTATGTAGTTTTGTCATTTGTTAGTGGTAACAAGTCACTGGCAGAAAAATGGGCCATAGGTACAATTTTGTGTTCTTCATTTTCTATGATCTTCATTAGCAGCATAAATTCAAATAAGAAAACCAAATATGCGTTTGCATTGGAAGGTACAAATTTACACAAAATTTATCTTTTCAGTTAACATCTTGTTATAATATGGATATAAAAGAACATAAAACAAAATAATATTCTTAGTGATGGTTGGGTCGATTGCTCCATGTTGCTTGGTTATTCTTATAGTTACGTGTTTTTCCTTTCAAATATTATAGTTGTAAGTTTCTTAAAACTTTATGTAGAGGTTTTTAAAAATTTCTATATTTTACAAAATAAAAATCTTAGGAAACTGTTTTTTGAGTTTGAAAAATGTTTTTGAGAGTTTCCAAAGAGCATATAAAATACATGTCCAGCATGCTACGTATTGTTTATTTTTGTTAGTTTGAAAAATTAAAATACTAGGAGTTTTTTTCTCTAATTTTGATTTAAATTAATATTTGAAAGAATCAATAATTTGTTGATCCCGTGCTCGTCTTCACCTTTTATGCCTTTGCTAAATCAACTCTTTACTAAACACTTGTTGTTTATTTGTAGCCAACTTTATATGCCATCAATTCTTAGTGATGGTTGGGTTGATTGCTCCATGTTGCTTGGTTATTCTTGATAATAACAAATCTACCGAATTAGGTCTTGTAGTATCAATCACATATAGAAATAGGGGTTCATGATTGAAAAAAAAAAGATGAGTGTATAATGAGGGTGTATTTGGTACATGAGTGTGGTTGAAAGAGTTTTTAGAAGGTTATGACCCGTTTGACAGAGTCTTTGTAGTCAAAAACTATTTCTGAAACTAAGATGTTGCTATAGAAAATGTTTAAACAATTTTCTAGAACTACTTTATATGTTTAGAAGAGCTTTTAGATAAAGTTGGTCTGTCATAATTTTCGCATTAAACTTTTTTATAAGAAGCAAAAGCAGAACCTCTACCAAACAAGCTCTATTTACAGTTTCCAAAACTCTTTAGATTCTAGTTCGAATCGCATTGGTAGCACTTAAAGGGAGAAATTGTATATTTAAAATACTAAAAAAATACATATTATTTAAAAAGGGAACAATTCCTCGAATGATAAATTTGACATTAATCACAATCTTAATTAACTCAATCTACTCTAAATATCTAGATTCAATGTTATTACTCTTAAAAGTGTCTTGGGTGGAGTAATTTCTCCATTAATCAATGAGTTATGCTACAATGACAAGTTCAGAGGAAACACGTGTCAATACATAATTGGACAATTTGAAAAAAAAAAAACACGACACCCAATCACTATCAGTCATACCATCCTATCTCTCCCATGCCATTGCCATGTACAAAGAGCATTATTCTTAATTAATTGGATTTATCCATTCTGCCACCCCTGTGGCCCCGGCATAGTAACATGATCCTAATCAATTTCTTCCTCCAAGTAAAGACTAATAAGTGGGGTCCCTTGGATTCAACTCCACCAATTTTAGTGCTCCTCATCAAAACCTCATCTCGTGGATCTTTCCATGTAAATAGCTCAAGATTTTGTGTTTATGTTTCGAGAAATCAATTATTTTTGAAAGAAAATATTAAATTTTAATTTCGCTCTAAATATTATCATTGATGTTCAAAAATAGAATTATAAGAAAAATTTAGATTTTTATAGAGGATAAGAGTTTATGTTTATAAAACTTATTTCTCATTGTTATTTCATTCTAGATTGCCTTAGTCCGAATTTCTAAAATTCATTTTCAACTACACATTCTTCCAATAAATAATTGTTATGTGGATTCATAACTTTTCCTTATTTTTTAATCATACATTCTTCAAAAAAATTTACCTTTCACAAAATTTATTCTCAAAATATTTCTACCAGACAGGTGTCAAATAACTATAAACTCATAAGAAGCTCTAGCAACTTTGATCCAATTGAATCATAACTTATCTTATCGTGGCAGGAAGTATCCAAATGCACCTAACCAGTGAGCTGTCCCCCAAGTGTCAAAGTGCCTAAATGTAATTCTCCTTTCCTAGTCTAGTACTTATGAGCATTTAGAAAATTATTATTTTATTTCTACTTTATTTCGACTACCTAGGAATATTTCTCTAAAATGTCCCTAATGGGAGCTAACTTGTCCATCCAATATTGACCAAAATATCATGTCCCTCCACAACAGAAATATCTATATATTGGTGAGTGGTGAAGGTATTTTTTTTTAATCATGGTACTTCGTTCATTATAAATAAGACTAAATATGCCGACAGCTCAAGTATGGCGACCAAAAATAAAGCTCCTACTCTCCTCATTTATTTTATGTGTAGAAAAATGAGCATATGATTATTCACTACTAGGATTAATGTGGAGATGGAATTCTATCTTCGAGAGTCTATCCTCATTCAAATCTAAAACTACTAGGGAATAGGATAAATGTCTATTTACTTTTTAAGGATGTTAGTTTGTATGATAATGTTTTAGTCTAGTGCCATGTTCAATAACGTTTTGATTAAGGGTTAAGGTTCAATTCTAATAGAAGTAGATCAATTGATACCAAATAAGCATTCTACACATGGAATTAAATAGTTCAATAATAAAAGGAGAAGTTATGTTTGTTGGTTCATATGTGATTGAGGTGCTACTTGTGTAGTAACGAAATCCAATCTATCCTAAAAGACAATAGACCCACTTTGGTGTACGCATAAAAGAATTAATGCTTTTAAAATAATTGAATTTCCTCATAGCGCTAATAATATATTCAACGCTATTATGAGCATTATTAGAAAATATAATTGCAATAGTAAAATTCGTTATTTTACATTTGACAACGCTAGTATTAATAAGCAGTTATCGATAAATTGTGTAGGGTACTGCAACTCGGTTTCGGTGGTTATTTATTTCATATTCATTGTGTGTGTCATATTTTTAAGTTAATTGTGTAAGATTATTTGAAACATATTAAAAATGAAATTCAAAGAATTAGGGATGCGCACTAATATATATCACGATTTCACTTAACAGAAAACAAGCTTTCGAGGAATTTTGTGCCGAATTTGGGGTGACGAATACGAAAATATTTGTTAATGACGCAGGACATAGATGAAACTCCACTTACTTATTATTAAAATTATGTTAAGGATTTTAACATTTAATAACTGAATTTTATAACAATAGGTAGATTAGAAACAATGATGACACTATTTTGATTGAATTTGATTGGCTTTTAGGTTTGAAATTGAAAATATTTTAACAAGTTTTTATGACTTCACAAATATTTTATGTGGAGTGTATTATCCCACTAATTTTCCGGTGTTTTAACGTCTTTATATCATTGCAAGGGCTTTTCATAAATACAAAAATGACCACGATTTAGTGAAATCATATATTCTATGGGATTAAAGTTTAGAAAATATTGGGGAGACTCGTCTATGTTGTTTCCTTTAGCATGCATCATGGACCCCCAATACAATTTATCACGTACTAAATATATAATTGATCAAATTTCAAAATCTTTAACATTTAACACATCTATCACATATAGAAATTTAGAACAAACTTTATGTGAAATGTATGAATTATATGCAAAACGAATGTACGTAAATTTTAGTTGGGCACCTTCTGCACCTACTCCTCCCGCTAATATTGAAGAAGAAATATTAAATTTATTTAAAGGCATTAATACATATAGATATGATGCAATAGGTTCTTCCAGTAGTAGTATATCTACAACATGTAATCCGATATTGGACACAAGTCCAAATGTATTGCCTGCTGAATTATTTGATTACTTTAATCATAATATGCCTAGTAATGCATCAATTAAAAAAAATTTCAGAATAAGTAATTAACTTCTGGTAAAAGTATGAACAACGATGGCAAATAACCTACTAATACCTTTGATTAGCACTGTAACTTCGGAGTCTGCTTTTAGTGCAAATAAGAAGGGTTCTGTCCGAGGTTAGGAGCCAACTATAAGAAGATATTTTGGAACCATTAATGTACGTGAAGGATTGACATGGCTCTCATTTCCGACCGTAAGATAAATATTTCAAAATTGCATGTCATCAGGTACGTGATATTTAATTTAACTATATTAATAAAATTTGTTATTTTATAATACTACTTTTTATTTTTTTTAAAAAAAATTATACACACACCAAGTTCGTGTACAATTTTTAATTCCGACTACTCAAAATTTAAGTAGATGTTCCCAAACCCGGATAAATGAGGGGGCTCTATCTAAAAATAAAGGGGCAAGCCACGAGCTCGAGACGAGCCTAGCATTCGAAACGAGCCATGAGCTCGTGGGCAATAGGGCCGAGCCGAGTTTTATAATTATGTTTGAGTGTATTCATGTGCGGGACTTGACATATACCAGACTAATTACCATGGTACGTACATATATTTTCTCTAATTATTTTGTCAAAATGTATAAAATTCATATAGTTAAAAAGTAAAATCCTAATTACCATATACATACCGTACATTTACGTATATGCAGTGTAAGATCATCTCCAAATGGTACATCAAATTTGATGTAATAAATTTAATTGGTGCAACATTATTTACACCAAATTTGGTGTAAGACTATCTCCAACGGTACATCTATATCCTTTTAGATGTAAATTTTGGTGCTCAAAGCATCTCCAATTTTTACACCAAATTTGGTGTAACCATTGATAATGCTCTAAGAAGGTAGAAAAAATATGTACACGAACTGAGTGGGGTTAATAAGTTAAGAACGAGGTCCTCAAGCAGTCATTCTTTTTGCTATAATAGAGTTGCATTTTGAATTTAACTATATGATGACGAATTGTCATTTTGTTTGTAATTGCCATCGTAATGTAGCGTATGCTAATAGTTTTGGAGGAGGTGACATTCTAGTAAAATTTAGTGTTACATCATATTAAAGTTTTAGCATCTCTAGAATTTTAAGTTTCACTAAAAACCGTCATTAAACTGGTCAAAAACTTTTTATCCATATATTCTATGAACCTACAACTTATTGCCAGGTTTTTATTCACACATCCTATGAAATCTGCTTCTTAATTTATAATTTAAACACTCCCAAATTAAACAAGAACTTTAAAGACACAAGCTATTCATTCTATGACGTTGTTCTTTTCCAGTGGCAAAGCTGGATTATCGCTTTGGGGGCAAAAAAAAAAGACGATATATAAGTATTCTGTATTTTTAAAAAATTAAAATGTTGCGGGACGGTCGTTATCCCCGTCCCCTATGGCACCACGTCTTTTGTAATTTCACGTTGTTTATGTTAACAAATTATAAAGATGATTTTGTAAGGAGGTGTAACTCACACTCTTATGTGTTGCATGTTCCCACAAAATCGTAGCTCATTTTTTACTATTCATTTGAAATTGGATTTACTCATTTAAGCTTTTGATCGATAAAATTGCACATTTGAGCTTCTTAGACTCTAACAGGTCTTACATATTGAATTTTGATATTCCACCAGAAAATGTTAATATGGTTAAGAGGAATAATTCAAGCCGTTATATGTTGTACGTTTGAATATGTAAGTTTTACCCTTGACAATATCAATCTTGTTACGTGTACATCAAGTTTCACATTGTTTTAAGGTAGCAACTTTTTATACATTGATTTTAACAACACTTTAAACAACCAATGATTCAACACAGTGCCAACCTTAATGTACACTTTGAATATACAACTAGCATAATTGTAACAATATTGATAGGTGTCGGTAGTTTGTACCCATCTCCAGTTTTACCTTTCCTTTCCACCATTAGTCATTAGTGGGAGAAAAACGGTAGATATTGGAATCATCAATTCTGAGTGCGTGCTCTTGTTCTGCTATAAATATGGCATCCACATTCCAGCTTTTGCATATCCCTCGTCCATTCTACTTATTCATAATCCTTTAGTTTCATAAGTTGTATCCTTTTCCCTTCAAGAATTGGAATTGTCTGAAAAATGGGTTCTTATTTCTTCTTTTTTCCTATGATATTGCTATTGGCAGCAACTTGTTATGGCTATGGCCATGGCCATGGCCAGGGATTTTACAACTCAAGAGCAACCTATTACGGTAGCCACGAAGGCGGAGGAACTGCATGTATGTGGTGCTCTCGTTTTCCCTTTTCCACTCTCGTTTTTTACTTTTTTCTTTTACAACACTATTTTACGTTTTTATTTTTTAATTTGTAAGACTGTATAAAATATTATTGAAAGAGTTAGTTTTTTGTTATCCTCTAAATACTAGAATTATGGCTTTTTTATTAATTAAATAAAATTGATGGATTTTCTCTACATTGATCACTCCATCTCGATGTTTTGCATGAACCAACAAATTGAATTTATATATTTCTTATTTCTCACGCTTTTCGACTACATTAAAATGGGTTTCTCATAATTTTACTAGCTGGAGCTTGTGGGTTTGGTGAGTTTGGAAAGACCGTCAACAATGGTGAAGTCACAGCTGTCTCCAGACTTTACCACAGTGGAAGTGGTTGTGGAGCTTGCTATCAGGTAAAGCAATTTATTCCAAAAAAGAAAAAAAAGTCTGTGCTTTATAATATCTCTTGGAGGCTACGTTTGGAGCTATTAGTGTCACAATTTTCTCCCATAAGCTCAGGGGCAAAGCTAGGACTTTAAAGTCGTGGGGACAAATTTCACAAAATTTTAATTGTGGGAGAAAATTGAAAATTATAAGAACTTTTTAAAAAAATTTGTGCAAAATCTTGGAAATCCAATAGAAAAAACTCAATAGTGTGGGGGCAGCTGACCTCACTGCCCCCATTGTAAATCCACCCATGCATAAGCTGATGCCTAACAATCAATGACTCAATTAGGTGAAGTGCAAAATCCCAACACATTGCAGTGAGGAGGGAGTGAAGGTCGTGGTAACGGATTATGGCGAGGGAGACAGAACAGACTTCATAATGAGCAAACGTGGCTTCGAAAAATTGGCTCATCCCGACATGGCTGCAGAACTATTTGCATATGGTGTAGTTGACATTGAATACAAAAGAGTTCAATGTGATTATGGTCGAGAACTTGAGCTAAGTATCCATGAGAGTAGCAATTACCCTCACTACTTGGCCATGGTTCCTTTATTCAGTGAGGGAATTTCTGATATCACTGGTATAGACATCGGGCTGGTATATCCTCTAACAAAACCTTTCCTTTTTCTATGTCACGAGCACCAAGTTTTTATGCCATCATTTTTTCCTATGTTTAGAAGCTAGTTAAAGTTTTGAACTTGTTAGAAATTACTTTTTTTTTGAAAATTTTTGTTCAGAAGCTTACCTTTTTAGACGAATTATCCTCTTGAGTTTCGATTTGAAGTAGGTCACTACTAGGTTACATTTTCCATTCAACCAAGTCAAACTTAGCCCCTATTTGATTCAAGTAAAAAAAATTAGATTAAAATCTAAATCAAAGTAAACAATTAATTTTAATCACGCATTTTATGGAACTTATAACTTTTCAACCACACATTGTATCAACTTTTTATCAAAATCTACTAAAATTCTGATTATTATCTAAACCAAAGAAGGGGGCTTACCGTTAAGTTACTTATTTTGTCAAAACTAATTTCCAAAATTACTTGTTTTACTAGCAAAAGACATAATTTCTAAAAAAGTAACTTTTTAAACACAATTAAATATTCTTTTCAATGGTCATTGATGTTATACCCCGTTTCTGCTAATGAACAAAGGAGGATTGCGAGGAATGGATGCCAATGCGTAGGGCGTATGGAACAGTATTCGACATTTCAAATCCACCCATGGGATCTTTTCGCGCTAGAGTTCACTATGCCAACCAGGGTCAAGTCAATACAGCACAGTTAACCTTTGACATCCCTAGGGATTGGAAGGTTGGAGTTGCATATGACACTGAATCTCAAAATAATTAAGCTTCGAGCTACCACTTCCACCTACTGTT
>CAIGRT010224583.1:0-12146 GCA_903798405.1 Fraxinus platypoda | reverse complement strand
TAGTGCAAAACCACTAGGAGTAGGGTGATGAGGCTATGAAAATTCCAAAAGAAAAATCAATTTTTCTCCCCCCAATATTTATTACAAGTAAATATGAGGCTCTCATTATTAAGTTCGAGATTCATGTATTTTAATAGCACATCCCAAAATAGGTATAGACTAATATTTGTTTAAACCAACTAGAGATTATGAGTATTTTCCAAATAATGAATGCTTTACATACTAAATGCGTGTTTGAATTTTATTCAACTCTTAGGCCTTGTCTGGGCCTGATTTGTTGCTGGAGATAATTGATTTTGGAGNAAGTGTACAATGCCTTTGTATTTATTGGCAAAACTATTCATTAATCCTATTAATATAAAGAAACTAAGGCCTTGTCTGGGCCTGATTTCTTGCCGAAGAGAATTGATTTTGGAGCCCTTTTTTTTACCGTTTCTCACACACATTTGGTACCTTTCTGTGAAATTCTTACCGTTGAGTGGTGCAACGGTCCAAATTTGACTTTTAATCCAAAATTTCAGTGGTGCCAGACATCCTCTTAATACGAATGTCGATAAATTTTATACTCTTGTTGGTACAAAATATTGTTGAGATTGATCCTACATAGAGCATGTTTGGTAAAAATTCTCATTTTCTACAGTAAATCAATTCTCATTTTCAACCACACATTCTTCAATAAAATAATATTTTACATCACATCAATACTTTTTTCTTCTTTTTCAACCACACATTTCCCATCATATCACTATTCAAAAATCAATTCTTCCCCCAAAAATCCCTACCAAACACACTCTAAATATTTATACTAATTTTTATTTTTGNATCATATCACTATTCAAAAATCAATTCTTCCCCCAAAAATCTCTACCAAACACACTTATAGTATTTATTTTACTAAGACACAAGTCACACTGATTATCTTAACACCAAGTAATGACATAAAATGACTAATAGTAAAATACGACAACAAACCAAAATTCTTGTGTCCAACAACTTTGGAGTGGGATCATTTTCATTGCTAGAATAACGGAAAAAATAAGAATAAATTAATTAAACTACATAGACTATCATCTTCATTCTTCACCATAACATATTATCTACAATATATCTATTGTATCTCCTTACAATATGAAGAATTTATCCTCTTGATTGGATGACTAAAGATGATGATGATGATAAGGGGATGCTGCTTCTATCCGTGTCTTTCTCTTCTGGAGGAATCTTTGCAGTGATTTCTTCATGGAAAGACTATTCAATGGCGACTGTAAAAAGGGTAATAACAATGAATCCAAACCTGGTTTCGTGTTCGATCTCCCTTCCATTTCCCTGCTTGCAAGCAATATAATGGCTCTAGCCTGCATTAATATCAATAGTGGTGTTAATATTTAATATGCTACTTCTATAGCTCGAAACTAGGACGACCAAAGTTGTTTCATTAGATAGATATGCATAATTAAAAATGGTAAGAAGTTCAATCAACAATCCTATTTGGATGAATTCTCAGTAACAATTTGAAAGAAATTTATACCTGAAGCTCTGTAACATCAAAAACAGCAACTTTTCCATTGCAGAAAAGTGTCAGCAGTTGATTATTCCCACTGTTCTTCATACCCAACCTTAAATTTAATAACTCGGAATCAGAAACACCGCAGCCCCATAAACAAAATTACACAATACATACATATACACATATGACACAGAGAGAGAGAGAGACTTACAGAGGGTGGCACTGCCTATTACAAGGGGATGAAACCCCTAGTTTAAAATCACAATTTCTTTTCATAAGTTCAAGTGTAAAGCTATATATATATATGATCAGTAGAGTAAGAAAGCGAGATAGAAAAAAGAGTATAGATATGTGTATGTATATATGTTGAGCGGTTGATTGAGATTTGAGGTCTAGAAAAAAGCAACGTCTTCAATATAAATACTTGTTGAAACACGAAACTGACACACAAAAGGTTGAGATCGTGGGTGGGGTGGGTTGGAGAAAAAAACGGAAGAATATGAAAAAATTTAATAAAAGGCACGTGTAAAATGAGTTTTCTACGCAATTATTAAAAGACCTACGAATGAGTCGCGAGTATTTAAGATAGTGGCAGATGTCGCATTCATATTAGTACATACGCGTGTTTGTAGTCAGCACACGAGTTTATTTTCCTTTTTCCTCTTTTAGAAAATGGAAATCCCTTGGTTAAGAACAACTTAAAGGTTGAATTTGCATTGTATTTAAATGGAATTTCTTTGAGATCTAGTGTTCTTTTTTGTCTTTTCTTTAATTTTAACAAGTCCAACTCAAATAAAATTATACACGAACAAGAATGTCCTATTAACAAATCTGATTTAGATCAAAGTTTCCTAGATTCTTATCTGGATTTCATCTTATCTTCTCCATTTATATTTTGTACCAAATCTTTTTCTTTCGGAGCTCGAATGAGTTTGAAACAACCCGTTTGATTCATTTGAAAAAAGTTTCAATAAGATTGTTTTAAATGCACATGTGGTAGAATTATTCATTCAAATCATCACATGGATCACGAACTACTCAAATCATGATATATTGGCATCAAAGTGGATCCACACTCATTATGTTTCTCCCTCTTATCACCCTGGATGTCAAGATGCCGTAATTTGAATTTTGAGTAAACGATCTTACCACATTTTCACGTAAAACCATTACTGAAGTTTTCTCCATTTGGAGACAAGTTGTTTGAACCTAATTATGTAAGGGCCTTTTTTCAAAATTTCTGAGTTTTTATTTTCTTTTGCACTTTAAGAAAATCAAAGAAAAAAAAGCTAACAAAATTCAGCGGCGTGCTAGCCTAACTCCCATTCTTTTATAGTATGAGTGAAAAGACGTAACTTGATTAAGGCACATGCTTTATTGAATATTAGACAATTTTGTGTAAGCATGAACGCAAGTCGTCAACATGTAAAGTGATATTGATTCGTCTGGATAGATCTAATCTAGCAACTATTAGGTATCGGTTTTAATATACGGGATCAAACTGAAATTTCATATGAGACATGTGATGAATTCCGGAGAAAACCAGGGAGAATAGTCATAATTAGTAGAATTCAACTATATGAATTTTTTCCTTCATTCTGCTCCTTCATCGCTAAAGATCCAGTAAAATGAAATCCTTTTCAGCCTGCCAAACCGTGGTATAATGTCAAAAATGTATCGTCACGTGGTACAATGTAAAAAATGATATACATGTAATAGGATTGATGTTTTCAATGTGAGAATATTATGTGTAAAGTACACAAAAGACCATTGGATTATGCTTGAGGATCGACACATTCTTTGGATTATCTGAGGGTAGAGTTGGTAGTGGTTACTTAATAAAAATATAAAATTATGCTAAGTGGTAATATGATATAAAGAGTCTGCTCGGTGCAGCCGTGGCCTTGTCAACCAAAGAAGGACAGATTTACAGGAAGAAGGCCGAACATTGGACGGCCGAGAAAGGGGGATTGGTTGAGCTGTAGCTGGGAATTTTTCAGGAACCATTAGTTAAGCTGCAAACTTTCCAGATTGAACTTTGTATCTGGGCTGTAGAAGACGGCCCAGTAGTTAAGAATGGGCTGAGAAGGGAGCAAACAGTTTGCTTATTTTTGCTAATAATTTAGGCCTCGAATACGTACTATTTACCTAACAAATTTGTACATGTTGATAGTTAAAATGTCATGGATCCTCTCGTTGCAATTAATTCTTTATTTTCACAAAGCATGTTCGTATAAACTTTTTATTTACTTTTAAATATTATAATGCACCTAAAAATATACATTAGTGAAGTGTAGCAAAAAGAAAATGTTCCTCATTTCCGACGTAATTAATCACAAAATCATATGACATGGTTATATTGATCAACTTGATTTTGGAGTGAAATCCCCTTTGTAAAATTTTCTGGGCTCGACCTAAATTTAGAATAAAGAATTCTAGTTTCTTTTTTAATAAATATTTATGTGGTATTTCTTATGTCAATTCTACAAGTTTATGAATACATTTTGACACTTTTAGGCTACTACATTCCCATACAATGCATCTTGATAAACAATAGCAATAGAATAGCATCTATTGCTATTCTTATGACAGCATTCCACGTACAAAATGCTGGTGTAACAATGTTGTCCACTCTACTAGAATTGTTTTTAACAATATTTTTTGCTACAAATTCTGTCATTAATCATTTTCAAGCGTCGACTTGATTCATCTTTTTTTATTTCATAATCGTGGATGTCCGGGTCAATTTACGAGCACCTCGACTAATCTCACGGGACCCTGAAATTTACGGTCGAGTACTCACCTTAGTGGCCTTGAGCTGGTGACCATTGAGGAGCAAACTCAATGTCTGACCAATTGAGTAACCCCTCAAGGTTGACTTGATTCATCTTTATTTTATCAATTTTTTGAAAAATATTTTATAACTTAAATCATATTTCACCGTTCAATTCAGTTTGTGTATTAAATATTTGACCAACAAATCAAGCTGAATGTTCTGTTATGAGTAAAATAATACAGGGAAGCGGGGCCCAATAGGGAGCATGTGTCCCCACTGGAGTTTGAGTTTTTACTTTTTTATCGAAAAGCTGCGTTGAAATGGAATTCCATTCATTGGCAATTTGGTTCAATGTGACACCAACGTCAACAAAAAACTTCAATTCAATCTCTCTGTTAAATTGTACACACATTAGATGTTCGATCAGAAAATCAATTAAATATGAATTTCTAAATTATTGCATGTGATGTGTCTCTACCTACTTAATCTACTAGTGACGTTTTAACACCTTGACCCTTCAAAAACACCACATGTGAATGATGTTCGAGAATCACTGACCTCCGAGGATTCGAAAAGATGAAAGAAGATTTATAAGTCGTTAGTTTTGATCCTTCAAAAACATCATATGTAAGTGAGGATTCAAGTAGACAAGAAGATCTCTAAGTTGATATAAAGCACCCTGAATTTGGGGATTAAAAGACAAATAAATAAATTAATGCCCCAAATTATACACGTGTCCATTTATTCCAAATCAGTAGGAGTTTAGACATTTGTGTGCAATTTCTTCCAAAGACAAGATGTTGGTTGTTGACTTGTACGTTACGAATAGGTGATGAATTTGTTATAATTTAGACAGGGATCCCATCAGAAAGGATTTTATAATTTACACGAGGTGCGGTGGCGTAACTGAAGGATTGCCAGCAATTCTCATAATTGTTGATGAGATTCATGAAAATAATACATTATAATATATGATCGAAAAGTACTCACTTTTTGTGCAGTGTGAGATCACGTTGTACTATCTTCAACATAATATTACCATTTGAATTGCTTAGGTTTTTGTAGATGGCCATTATGATGATCTTCAACATAGAATAATATGTTTGTGTACTACGTTTTTAATTCACCAATTTTAAGTTTATTCAATTAAATAATAAAGTAACAAATAATATATATGATGTTGAAATAAGAAGAAAAATTATGAATTGTCATAACTTTCACTATATGAAAATTGTACAATCACTCCATCAACTATTGTATGAATCAATGTCCTAAACTTACCACATCTATCAATTTTTACTCCTTTTAACCTTTGAGTCAAGATCCCAACATTATTGGCTCGAGAAGTAGCTTTCATTCACCTAAATAATCAAAGTATTTGC
This sequence comes from Fraxinus platypoda, assembly GCA_903798405.1. Classification (NCBI taxonomy): domain Eukaryota; kingdom Viridiplantae; phylum Streptophyta; class Magnoliopsida; order Lamiales; family Oleaceae; genus Fraxinus; species Fraxinus platypoda. The sequence goes on along the minus strand of CAIGRT010224583.1, from coordinate 6,481 downwards.
ATATAATTTAAGTTATTAGCACGCTAATGTGAACACGACCAGATCCTATTGACCATCTTCTATTGTTTCCAAATTCTATAAGGTGTGACGAATCACATGACGTATTCTTAATATCTCCTATTAAATATGAGTCTCCTGCTAATTCGGGTATTTCGGTATCATTCGAGGGTGGCACAACATATGACGTGGGATGCATACTACATTAATCCATGTTAGCATCTGCTTAGCGGTCCAGGCTATTCACGTGAACTTCAATTAGTTGATCATTTTCGATACACTTTCCTTCAGAAATTTTATTGGGTTCACAGAAACTTATTATAATTGAAAATGTTTTTATTTGAGGAGAAAGATAAATGGGCTTGACATTTATGTCTTATCATTACGAATCTAAAGAATAACGTTTTCTACACTCATGCATGTTACATCGGAAGAAAAAGGCTAAACATCGGTTTATACTTTAGAAATAAGTGACAGCCTACACTACAATATGGTCAAGCAAGCCTTTTTGAATATAAACCAGATCTATCTCGTGTCACTATTTAGAGAATAAATTTGTGGCTTAAATTCAATCTCCGGCAAAATTAAAATCTTTATACATGGTACAGAACAAATGTACGTCTCTCTCTCTCTCTCTCTCTTCCTCTTTTTTTTTTTTTTTTTTTTTTTTTTTTTTTNAATTAAGTAAACGTGTGTGTCTTTCGTTTAACATTATTAATAGACGAAAAATTATTCTTGTCTTGACTTATAAGTTGTATTCTCTGAGAACTATATAAATTTTGACGAATAAATTAACTTTGAAAAGTGAAGAAAAATAATTATTTCGGAGGGGAGCTAGTTACTCATTTCTTTAGCATATTTTTGTGTACATATATGACATTCATTTGTTTTTTTAAATATCTAATAAATGTACTTGTTAGTGACCAAAGGAAGATGATAAGACAATGCTACATAATGCACTCTATTATTTGACAGTTTAAAACACCGTTAGCTTTTTCATCCAATCTTTCTCGTGGCTATTTTTTTCCTGTACAAACAACGAAATCCCACTTTCCTGTGAACAAACCATTGAACTACAAAATATAATTATAGGTTTACATTTCGTTTTCAACAAACTGAAAATGACAATTATGAACAAATTCACCAACAACCATTTTTCCTAGTCAATAATTGAAAGGAGTTTGATAATGATAACTTGATACCTAAAATGCAAGAAATTCAAGATACATTGTACAATTTTGACAAACCTTCATATCATTTTGCATTATTTTAGGTGTGTCCTAATAGGACTTGCAAAAGTGCCAATTTCTTTTTTTTTTACTTACCTATTTCAAGAAATTTCACAGCATTATTGGTGTCACCTCAATACATTTTTTTCTTAAAATATATGAAGAATTTCAACTTCTAGTCAGTTAATTGAATCTGCCCCCTTTCTCACTGAATAAGTGACCTCACAATTTTTATTTGAGAAAATGGTATGCTAGCATATTTTATTTAGGTTATTTATAAGGGTCCAGTTTCAATGATTTGACTTTTTTTTAATGAAAATTTACTTAAAAATTGAAAATCAACATCAATTTCAGATCATTCCACCAGAGGATAAAAAAAAGAAAGAAAGAGTATCTGGCCTTTAATTCGATTTTAATTTGTTAATTCAGCTTTGACTAGAAAAGGACTCATTCGATTGTAACACGTGGATCTGTAGTCAGGCCTTTTAATCAGAACATGAGGAGACGGGTTTGATACAGAACTAAACAATGACATTAATACACTTTTGAGTACTGTACCGTTCACTCTATCGAAAAAATCTTCTATTTTTCTAAAAGCCTTTGTTTGATTTCGATAAAAATATGATTTTAATAAAACTTAATGAAATTTGTGATAAAAAAATGGATTACTATCACTTAATTTTTGGGGTAAGATGTATTTGGACCATGTTTTTAACAATTATTAGATTGATTTGAAAGGTGCATATAGTAACATTTAATTAGAATTCATTGGTTGAACTTGACACTAATTACTTTTCGTATAATTCTAAGATGAAATCAACTATGAAATGATCCAAGTAATACTATTCACTCTATTAAAGTAAGTCACGAGGCTCATTCGTAAAGTACAAGTAATCTATTAAGCATAAGACTAATAATAATTAACAACATGAAATTTAAAGATATATTGTGGTTGAACTTAAAATTAATTATTTTAACATTATAAAAACAACTCATGATTCACTTTGTAATATATATTTGGTAAATCTCACAAATTATAAAATACTGGACACAAATTAAGCATAGTTATGGCGTCTTAGAAAATAAAGGGTAAAGAACAAAAAGAAACAGAAACAAGCTGAGCTCCATTAAAGCTGCAAGCTTGGCAAACAAGGTAGAAAAAAGATCAAAACGCTCGTTGAAAGAAGAACCCGGGGAGTACGTTTCCCTAAATCTACCATCCCTCTGGCCTATCCTTCCTCCATATTCATACATAAAAATATGTACTACACTTGATTTTCTAAGTCTTTTGAACTTATGAATGTCCCGTGGAACCCGTATGGGACTCTTGATGGAAGCTTTACGGAGGTTTCAGATTGTAAAGTCATAGCATTTATGATCTGCAGCTCGGATTTCCATGTCTTTTCGTTGTGTACGAATGCAAGAATATACCCGTCGTCTTCACTGTCACTGTCAGAAGTCAAATCCCTTGGTACGAAAAACGGTTCGCCCCCGTATTGACAATCACCATAGATAAATTTTTTAACTTCTCCGGTCGAGAGGTCGACTTTGGCGAATCCTGAAACTCTAGGCCATGGTTCCGCAATTGCTAGATATGCGTATTTGGTTTTCCGACCAAGCCGGTTCCGGTTCACCATACCGGCTTCTAGGTTAATCTGTTCGGGGGATTGAATGATAGGCAGTCTTTTCGATTCACCAGTCTTCAAATTTAGGCGGATTTCCGACAAAACACTCTTCAAATTTTCGTCGCATTCGTTAAAGATTGAGTCCGGTGGAGTCATGCAAGAACCAATGACGACGATTTCGTCATTCTCCGGCTCCTCCCAAGCATTCCATAAGTGAAAACAAAAGGTTTCTGGGCAATCCACCCATGTAATATCCTTAGCATCTTTAGCATTCTTTAATAAAATCCCAAACCTTGATTTCTTCTTCTTGTCGTAAATCACAGGGGAGCCACCTTTGATCATTTCTTGAAGCTTGAACACCACTTGCTGATCGGGAATTACGACGTAATTCTCAGTGATCGCAAAATCATGCATCATGGTCGGAACATCCAACGGAATTTCGACGTCCGGTGATTTCTTTCCATCGTTGGAGAACTTGAAGTACTTGAGATATGGTTTTTGAACGACGTCGTAGCTTAAAGCGAAGAGCTCGCCGGAGATGGGATCAATCTTGGGGTGTGCGATCATGGTGCTTTTCAATTGGCGATCAAAATCATATCGGCCTATTGTTTCGAGATCGCCGGAGGATTTGATACGCACTTGATAGGGAAGATCATCTTCAGACATGGCTAAGAGTCTCTTATTGAAGTAAACTAAACCGGCGTTAGCTACTCCTGTGCCGTGGCTATGATCAACTAGCCCGAATAGGCCTCGAGCGTAGAAGAGAAGAAGCCGCCCGATGCCGGAGTGGCCGTGAAGTTCTCCGATGGCCTTTGGGAACACTGGCCGGCCTAATTCACGTTCCTGAGTCAGCCTTTGTGTTTCTGTAAATCGGCAAGCGTAACTCACGGAATTGCTACCGTCAATGGTCACTGCATGGATCATGCCGTCGCCGTCGAAAAGGTGGTGGCCGGCGACTGGCTCATGTAAAGGGTTGGCACCGTTTCGCACATAAACTCCATTTATGCATTCCGGGATTTTTCCAGTGATGGTAAGTTCATGTTTCACAGGGTGTTCATCCACCGGAGCAAAATTTCCGGCGATTTGAACACGCGGGTCAGAAGTCTTAGGAAGTGGATGCTGTAGCTCGCGTGACACCAAGGCAGCTTCCACCGCGTCTAAAGCCTTCGCCGCCGATTTCTGTAATATATTCCACTGCGGCTCCAGCGGCGGCTGGGTTGTTGTCTTCTTCGGCGTTGTAATTACATCTGTATGAAAGGGTTGTTTTGGGAAAGTAAGCACAGAAGGAGAGTTCAAAGCACAGTGAATCCTCTCTCTTCTTGCCATTTTAGTGTAAACATTTGAGTTTGTATATGCATTAGAAGAAGCCATAATCTTGAGTTTGTTTATGTCAACGTTGTAATAATACAGGATAAAATAAGTGCTTATTTTGGTTCGTATCTAGAGAATTTTGAGAGAAGAGTAAGTGAATTTTCGGGGGGAGAAGGGAGAAGAGAAAATGGGATTTAAATAGAATTTGTAACAAAGAAAATTTGGTTGGGGTTGGGCAGTAGAAGGGTGAGATACGTAGGTCCACCTTAGACATGTATTAGAAGACCAAGTGGTATAATTGTGGGAAGGGCACTTGGGAATGATATTAAAAGTTTGTTTGGGAGGAATTAAAATCCAATTAAAATTGAAAATATAGTCGTTATTGGGTCTCACTCGTCTAATAAAATTCAACGATAACGATTAATTTTTTAATTTTAATCTCTACCAAACAAACTCTAAGTCCTTGTTTGTTTCGCATTCTTTCGAAATTGTTTTTTGTCAATATTTATTTTCAATAATACATTCACACAATAAAATATTCTACACGTAAATCTAAAAAAATTTCGTACTTTTTAACAATACATTATTTAAGAATTCACCATTTAGAACAATGATTTTTTTAAAAAAAATGCGGACCAAAGATGGGCTAAAACAATGTATTCATATTAGCATGACAAATATAAATGATCTGCCTTATGTATAGGTATAAGGTATAGATACATATAATGGAGGTGTGGGGTCGGAAATCCAAAAGGTAACATATAATTGGAGGGTGGATTTAGATTAAGAACCAATAAGAATTAGAATTATATTCGGAGAGCACACTTAGTCAAATTAGTGCCTCCACTATAGTGGGGTTGGTCCATTATTTTAATACTTTCTTTTTCTCTCGGTTTTTAAATTTGAAAAAAAAAAAAAGAAAACCATGGTAAAATAAGACGACACATTAATCTTTGTTAACAATAAATTTGAGGTCAATTGTTAGATTTAGTGAAAGACATAAAACAACTAGATCATAAGAGATCCTCCCTTGAACTTGAAGTACCGACATTGAATTAATCTTATGAACAAAAGTTGTTCGTGTTAAAGCAAAAGATATTACAACTAGTTAAAGACATTTATTTTCTTCATCAATCTTCAATAGGAGCCATCTCTAATTGAGATATGTATTATCATTTTCTTATCGTATTCGTCCACTTACATATTCATCTTAACATCTGCTACTTCGTCTTGTGAATAAAATTTACATGCTTATAAATATTCAAGCCATATTTTTCGAATAATCTATAAGTACTATCCATCACTCATTTTTATCTATTTATAATTCAACCTATTTATGAACACTTTCCATACACGTTCAGCTCAACTGGTAGAATTACAAAGTTAGGTGCAAATTTGCTTTCAAAATACAAAATATGTTGCATAAGAATCTTTTACATGTCTTACACAACAATTAGTTAGCTCAGACATCTCACGACCTTCTTCAATTCCTCAACCTCGACGACAATTACCATCTCACATGACAATTCAATACAATTTGTGCCTACGTGACATAGTTCAATGAAACAATACAAAATATATTGCAGCCCCTCATTGGGACATAAATAGAAAAGTTGCTTCGTGCCATCCAAATTGGGTTTTTAGAAGCGGTCCACACGGCCGAAAGAATTAATCACCAGTGCTTTCGGGGACCTTCATAAAAAAGAAGAATGAAAATGATAGTTGATATATAATATGTAGTATTTAATAAATTAGACGGTACAAGTGCATTTTCGTTCTTTAATAATATCGAGTCTTTTACGATCTTCCTTAACATACAAACCACCAAGATCTTGAGTCATTTAAAAAGGGAAAATAGCAATATTTATATTCAACTTAAGACGCTTCGTAGAACTTTGTTATTTTCATAATCGGTTTGAAATCGAATGACAAAAAAAGGGCTGGGTTAGTTGAAAGCCAAGGTTCGCAACTTATATTTCATTGAAAATCGAACTAAGCAACAAAAAAGAATTTCCATAGCTAGTACTATTAGAGCATGAATCTGACACCATTAGACACAATAATATACAACATTTTAATGTCTCATTACTCCTTAGTAGTGTTTAATCATGTCATGTTCTCAATACCCTAACTTTTGAGTAGAATATTGTTTCGCGCGGAAATCGAGCATCCCTAACAATTAAAAATGAATCGGACGATTGTGTAAGAAACAACAACCTCTCGAGATAAAGTCCTAACGAAAGGTGTTTTATTGATGAATATTACAATGTGGACGAAACAAAATGCTTCCAAGAGGCACAAGCACACGAATACTAGAAG
>CAIGRT010224578.1:0-10998 GCA_903798405.1 Fraxinus platypoda | reverse complement strand
CCGAACTTTTTTGCCATCCCTACTCTCAATACCGCAAGGCATTATCACCATATTACCATGAATAAAGCGATTTATTTCAATAAACATGAGACAGGGATGTGTTTCAAACCAATCATCATTTGATTTGACCCTTTATAGAAGGAGGAAACCTGCCACGCTAGTCGACTTTAATAATTTTAATTCATTTCTTTTAGAACCTTGAAAATAGCTTTCACACAATCATTAATAAATTAATATATCAATCTCAATTAAATATAAGTAGGATGACAGCGCTCTCTTCTACTGACCTTTCCGTCAACATTTCATCAATATTATTGGATTTTTGTCAGAAGTTTGCCAGAATTTTAAAATGAATGAATCCTGTCCATGTGTNGTGTGTATTTTTTCCCTCCTCCAATCTTTCAATCCTTTTCATTCATTTCAAATTCCTGTATGTTTTCTGTTAAAAAACCCTGTACTCATAGCATGGCTGATATTATTGTACCGAAAAAACTATAGACCCTGATAAGAAATGCTATTTAGCATAATTGGTGTTTAACATCAGTTTACGTGACAACACCAATAATATTAAATTACAGATTCAACTAAATGAATCATATAATTTCACATTTAATTAATCTTATCGCATAGTGCCACATAGACTGATATTTTAACACCACTGGTGATAGATAACATTATTCTATTCATATTGCTCCTTAACACGAGTTCAATAAAATATAAAATTGAAAATAAGTTTTTTTTTTAAAAAATGAGTTTTGAAAAACTGAGTTATCATTCCATTTTAATTATAAATACTATAAAGGGAACAATACACAATTAAGGTGGTTAGAAAATACAATTTCAAAATTAACAAACATGTTTTAAAACTTCAGGCCATAATTAAATTTATTAATTAAAATATAAAATATATTATTAATTAAATATATTTAGGTCACAATATTATACAATTTATGGTCACGATTAATAAAATTTAACTAAGGTCATAAATGAAGCAATACACATTGAAGGTGATTCGTGACAATAAATTATATAGTATTGTAACCTTAATAAAACCGTGACTTATGAAAAAGTTGTCATAGTCACAAATCACAAATTTCATAAATCACAACTTATTTATTGATAAAAAAATATCAAATTAATGTGTCACATATTATTTCTCAATTACAAATTTTATAAATATCAACTTATTTCACAGTCACAAATTATTCAATTAATTGATCACAACTTAACAAATTGTGATTGCGATTACAAATTTAATCATAATCTCACTTTTTTTTTTTATTGGTTACAAATTAATCAATTTATTGATCACAATCACTATAAATCCCACACCACCCACACTATCCCCCAATCCCACTCCACCATGAGCATCAATTGAACTACACGCTACTTTGCCACCAGCACCAGCACCACCACCACCACCACCACCACCACTACATGAAGTACCACCATTTGTGGCCATCATCAAAACCACCACCACCACCATTATCACCAACTATTCTGCCGTCGCTAGCATCACAACCTCCAACACCCCAACCACTTGCACAACCATTACTAGCGCCATCACCATCATCACCTGCACCTGCACCTCCACCACCATTTGTAAAATACTAACAATCACTCAAAACTTCGATTAAGCAGTAGATCTGATTAGAAAACCATCGATAATGCATACCATCCACAACAAATAAAAAACTTCAACAATCACAAACAAACACCGCTGCACGCAACAAGGGTGTGCCATTATTGCTGGAATAGAGAGGGTGAGGTCGGTAGACAGGGGTAGAGAGAGTGATAAAGAGAGAGAAGATAGAGAGAGGGGAAATGAAATGTTTTAGGGTTTGGGAGTAAAAGAGTGAATGTAGCGGTGGCAATGGACCGAGCCGATATACACACGAGCACGGCTCGTGCTCACTTGTAATGAGCCGAGCTTCTGCTTGGCTCGTTACTCTTGGGTCGAGCTCGGCTCGTGAACTCGATTTTTTAAATTTTTTTATAACTATACCCGTTCTAAACCTTAAAAAAAAATTTAAAAAAAACTCACGAGCCGCTCGTCAAAAAACTCGCTGGACTCGGGTTCGGGCTTGTCTTTTGACGAGCCCGAGCGACTCACGAGGCGCTTTTTTACGAGCCGACAAGCCGCTCGGCTCGATTGCCACCTCTAGGTGAATGTAGTTGGGATGGTTAAATTAATTCTATAATATTGTTATTAATATTTAAAATATAAATTATCACCTGGTTTTTGAAACAAAAAATTTTTAATCCTTATTTTTGAATTAAAAAGTTAAAATTCATGGATCAGCGTAATTTCCACTACTTTAAATGCAAAACTTAGGACTTATTTGATTTATGTTTCAATTTGAGTTCATTTTCAGTTTTATATTTTGAGGATCTATTCCAAAATTACTAAAAATGCGTTTGATTTGTTATCTTGAAAATTTATTTCTCAAAATAGAAAACTAGAAAATACATTTGGTTTGAAATTTTGAAAAAAAATGTTTTATGACAATTTATTCCATAAAACTTGATTATTCACTAAAATTAAAACAATTTTATATTAATATATTATTAAGTAATATATACATTTTAAAATTGGTGAGTTTTACAAACTTTTTCTCACTACAAAAGTAAAATAAATAATAAATTGAATTCAAAATATAAGAAATAAAAATTACTAACGTGAACCGAGGATAATTTTATTTGTGTTCATTTAAATATACATTTTTAAAATCTTTAAGTAAATAATTATTAAGAGTTTGAACTATTTTTATTTTTTAGAATTTTTTATTTTTTAAAAATGTATCAATTTTATTTTTCTTGATTTTTTAATTTTATTTGTTAGACTTTATATTTTTATTTTTTAAAATTTATTCAAATAAAATTTTATTGAAATGCTTGTTATCATGTTTTGAGTTTTTCCAAATTTTTTACTAAAAATATTCAAAAAATAAAAAATGCGTTTTAAATTTTAAATTACAAGTTTATCTTTTCGATGATGCATTTTCAAAATTACAAATTCTTCATGAATCATATTTCAACTTTATACAAACACTTCACTCCCTCTTTTTATTCACTGATTATACGGGCCAATCATATCACCAAGCTTCAACAATGGCGAAAAAATCCTCCCTCTCTCTCTCACGCAGGCTTTTGCATGTAATTACACTTCTCTCCGTCTGCTTGCTTCTCTTCCACCGCATTTCCGCCACCTCCGCCACCAATCAACCCCACTTTGAGGGGTTCGATGCTGATGAAGATGATGAGTTTGTCATAGAATCGAATGACGTTGGACCTATCCGGTACCGTACGCCCCCTATCTCTCTTTCTGAACCCACCTTGGAATCCCGTCATGAAAACCCGAATCCAAAGCCCGACTCCCAAATTTTGTCCCCGGTTTCAGATCCGAATTTAAATTCGAAGCCCGCTTCAACGTCGTTTGATTATTGGGACGAGGATGAGTTTGAAGGGATTCCACAAGATTTGCCCCCGGAAAATATTGTTACTAAGGAATCTGCTACTGGGTCGGAATTTGATTTGAGTTCTGACCCGGGAAAACCTGATTCGGGGAAAGACGTGAAATCTGAAGTGTCGGATGTTACGTCTCTAGTGAATCTGTTGTTGTCATATTCTATTGAAATTGTATGTGTTATATTTTTTATTGTTTTCACTATTAATTATTTAACGGGGAAAAGGGACAATGAGAACTTGGCGTTAGCATGGGCGAGTAAGTTTGCAACTAAGGATTCGATTTTCGAAAAGAATTTTAGCTGGTTGGGTGTGGGGGAGACTGAAGATTCTCCACTGTTGTTGAAGGAAGGGAATAATGTATTTAAGTTTTATGCAAGTGGGAGGAGGTTTTGCTCGGGATTGCTGGCAACAATGGAACTTAAGAGCCGGCACGATTTGATTTCAAGACTGTACAATATGGTGGTGCCATGTAAGGATGAAATCACATTTGAGGTGTACATGAATGATGATGCGATGGATCATGTGGTTTTTGCCTTGGCAAGGAAGAAGTTGGCCAAGATAATGCAGAAGGAGGTGAGGGACTTGCAGCGGTTTGCAGTGCAGGTGGCACCTCCGAGTGGGAGGAAGTGGGTGGTGGAGGAGCTGCAGGTGATCTCTGAATCCAAGGAGGTTGCTGGGGATTTAATTACTGATGCTGTACTAGATCAGGTATTGGGTTCGATCTGGTTTACATGCACTCAAATGCATATGCATATGCATACATAGTTGTTTCAATTGTAGTATCTCTTGAATGCTTATCGATTGATTCTAGCCATTTGTTTGGGGTACTTATTAGCCACATATTGTGCATTTATGATTTAAACGAGCTGGAAGTGAAATTTTGGTACACTCAAGAAATGGGAATTTTATGGAATTATAAGGGTATAGCTAATCAAGGAGAAGAACAATGAATTTTTGTGTTTGTTTGTATTTATCTTTTGAGTTATTTATGATGATGAATGTTGGTTTGATTAATTGATTTTGGTGTTTGTTATTCCGATCCTTAACCTGGTTGGAAGCAAGTTGGCATATTCTAATAGACTTGAGCCTTAAGAATCATAATTTTTTCTTTTGTTGTGGCATATGATGAGGAGGAGTGATGTTGTTTGGGGGATTGGAGTTCGTCAGGAAATTGTTTTAAGTTCGGTATTTTTCGCGACTGGGCACATTGAATTTGTAATTGTTTAGGGAACAGAGTATTTATTGGAAAAGTTTACATTGTTTTTAGTAAATTGAATGTGCTAGAACAAGTTTGCATACATATATCTGTCTATTGATTGCAGTTATTGAAATTCTGCTCAGAAACTTAATGCATCTGGTAGTCTTAAATGGTAGTCTTAAAAGTAATTTTCTTTGGTCTTTCTTCTTTTAAATTTTTCTTTTGGGTTGAATTTGGTCTCTATCACAAGGTTTGGCAATAAAAATTATTTTAGTGGCTTAGTAGAACTTTGACAGATATTTAGCTTTACACAAGCTATCTGCTTTTCTTTTAACTTGTGGAGACCTTCGAAAGATCTGATTTCTACTTTAACTCAATACTTGGGGAAGTCACTTCTTGTGCTTGCCTGATTTTTTTTTTCGTGGCTTCTTTTTGTTTGTTTGTTTTGTGACTCCTTTGTTTGGTGGCACTTATATCAACTGTTACCGTCTCCTTCTGTAGTTTGAGTTTTTAGTTTTTCTTCTAAATAAGTCTTGTGCACTATTTTAAGAGCGGTAAATAACTCCTTCAAAACGAATTAGGTGAATCGACAGAAACTATGATTATTGATTTTGTTAGCCCACTCTGGACTCATTAATTTGCCCTTAACTGGAAGAGGTTAACCAAGTCAGTTCAGGCCCAAACCTTTGACTTTAAGCCTTTGTAGTATTTTTTGCTAAAGTAAAATAGTATATTTCGGGAAAAATCATATATGTACATATGAAATTGTATCAAATAATTGTTTGGGATAATATAGAGTTTTGACTAAAAGATAATTTGAGAATTTGAATTTTAGTCATTGTTTTTCCAATACTCATTAGCTTAAAGCACGTTCAAGAAGCCCTTTAGTATCTTTGTCCAACTCTCATCTCTCTCACGCCACTTTACCTCTTTCATTCTATTTCTTTCATACCAAAAATTACACACACACCACTTTAGTGTGACTGATTTTGCAAGAAAAGCTGACAAGTTGGTACTTTATGGCTGTCCGAGTTAAATAAGGCATAATTTTTCTTTAATTGCTCTCAAGTTTAAGGTAGGATACCTATATGTGCAAGTTATTTGTCCATTTACAATGTTATTTATTTTTTGTGATCTTTATATATGAAATGTTAATTGACCCATACAGATCCTACACTGAAATGAAATGCGAAATTCCTTCGAGCTCCTCGAAAGACTACACGAAAATTTATTAGAGCACTCGATTATTCATGATTACTTTCAATGAAATGGTGGTATGGAATGTCGTACTTGTTTTTAATGTTGTAATATGGTATTTGGATGTCATGTATTTTAGTGATTGTTTACAAATACTCATTTTTTATTTATGAACTTTCATATTACTTCGGGTTGTATAGATGTGTGGCTGAAAAGTAGATTAGGGGTACCAAGGGAATTTTGTGATAATGACATCATCATGTGAAAATATGATGCAGAAGTCACTTGGCTAACTATTCCACTACGAAACTATGCATGCCCATGGGAATTTTATAATATTGACATTGTCATGCGATGCGAAAGTCCCTTGGCAAACTTATTCCACTGTGCAATACCCACGACTTGGACTAACATGAAGGTTTATTTAAAGGAGTGAGATTTTTGCATTACACATTTCTTAGTAGTCTTTTGAGACTACTGAAGGAATCTTGCATTTCTTTTTGATGTAGGATCTGTACGTCAATTAACATTTCATGAATAAACGTCACTAAAAATACATAATATTGTAAAGAGACAAATCACTTGCACATATAGGTATGCTACCTTAACTAAGGAGCAATTGAAAAAATTATAAATGGACCCAAAGTACCATCTTTTATTCCAAAATCAGTCACACTGAAGTGGCTTTTGTATATTTTTTTTGGTATGAAAGAAATAGAATGGGAGAGGAAGAAAGAGATGTTATGAGATTTATTGAGCGGACCAGTATCGGAAGAAACAGGCTAAAATTCAAGATCTCAATTTATGTCTTAGTGAAACTTTGCATTATCCCAACTTTGCTGTCGAGGTGGGAATGAAAAGCATACTATCTTTCGTACCCTTGCTTGAATGGTCTAGTATATTTACACTATCAATTTCAAATATAATAATTGATTCTTCTTCGAAAATTAATTAATTTCGTAACACTAACTTTTGAATTATAAGCAAAACTAGCCTAACATTGTCTAATCAAAATGGCTTATTTAATCCATCTACTCCTTGCTCCATTCTACACAAGGAAAACCCAGAAGGAGAAACTCCATTGAAAATGATACTGCATTTCTCTTCTCGTTCTTTTATAAGTTCCTGACTTAGCTTCTTAGTTGATTTTCTTGTTTTTCTTTATTAATTTTTTGCGGAATTTGTTGGACAAAATGAAGGTACATTAATAAAAGCTAAAATCACCAAGTCAACGCATACTATTAGTAGAAGGCCCTCCAGTGCCTCCACTACCTCACATTTGTCTAAGAAATTTTGCAAAAAATAAATAACTAAAAAAATAAAAAATGAAGAAGAAGAGAAGTGACGTGACGTGACGTGATGTGAAGTGAGGAGCTCAAAAAGAAAGGAAAGAGAAATGGAGTACCATTTTGAATGGAGTTCCTCCTTTTGGTTTTCCTTTTGTAGAATAGGACAGGAAGTTAAGAGTAGATGAATTAAGTAAGCCATTTTGATTACAAATCATTAGACTTTGATAATGATTGGCAAGTTTTGCTGACCAATAAGTACATTTTTTAACCTTTTTTCAAAAATTAATTAATTTTCGTTAGAAATTTATTATTTTACTTTGGCAAGAAAATATTGCATGGGTTGAACTGGCTAGGCTCCTCTGCTGAAGGCCAAACTAAGATTGATAAAATTTGTGCCCAAGTAACTCGTGAATTCCAATCACATTATTGCAATCTCCAGTTATAATTTATATCTTTGCAGGTTCATTTTTCCCATGTCCATGTTTAGTTTGATATCTGTCCTTATTTTCAATATCAAATTTTTGCATAGTTTTTCATGCTTGGCAACTGGCTTGTCTAATGCTTCCATTGGCATTGCTACTTTCTTTGTATCTATACAATAATTTCTTTTTTATCGTTTATTTGCGAACAAGAAGGAATGTAATATCACGTGAAAATTTCTTTTTCTTTCCTCTTCATGATAAATTATTCAGCGTAATTTTCCTCGGATTTATATGCAGGTTTTTGGTGACAAAGCATTTGATAAATTTGGCAAGGGTTTCATCTCACTGCATTTTTCTGATCAACACTTGGGATCAAACAAGAAGATGCTGGTGTTGAAGTTTGCTCTTCCAGATGCTAATCACATGGCTGACATGAGTCGATTGGTCGCCCTTGTACCCTATTACATCGACCTGATTGGAAGATACAAGCCCAGCTCCCAGGTGAGTAATTATATATTTAACCTTTTAGTTTCATGATTTTTCTTAACCAGAAAAACTTTGTGCCTCAGGCTCGATCTAAAACAGAGGCAGCTAGATTAAAAGTTGCTCAAGAGATTTACAAGGAACTTCAAAATGCCAGGCAAGAAGCCTTGCAGCAAAAGAAGGCAGAGCAGAGAAAGAAATTGGAAGAGGCTCAGTCAAAACTAAGCGCCGAGGCTCTTCGCAAGAAAGAGGCAAAAGAGCGTACTCGCCAAATGAAGAAGTTCGCACCTAAATTTAAGATAAGCCAGGCTCATTAGATCCCAAGTTATCTGATACTACAATAGATATGTACTTAGTGCTCATCATTTTCAAAATCTTTTATATTTGGTTCACTTCTCTTTCCAAATTCCAAGCAAGCGGGGATAGAACTTAGTGATTGGCTGTAGGTAGTGTCGATTCAACATTTACCAATTCTCTCTAGTTTTTGAATGTAACATTATCTCTTATTTGATGAATCTGTAGTTTCTCTTAGCAATATCTTTGTTGCATTTGGGAACAATTTTTGAGATTTGTATGGGAATTATATAGGATGGAATTGACGGAGGTGGTCTTTATGAGTATTTAAAGAAACTCTAGAATTTAATTTTGCGGAAATTATCTTATGAGATGATTCTTATTTTTCGTTTTATTGTCTGAAATGTGTAATTACTTTCTTTTCTCCAGTACATTTTTATTCTTTCAATCTTTTACTTTTTGCTGAATTATTAGTTTGAACACAATAATTGCCATGAATTAATCTATATTTACAGAAAAATGGTTCACAGGCCACTCACAAAGGTGGACCCCACATGTTTTAAAAAAAAAATAAAATTAAGCGGGCCCTACCTGTGTGTGTCTTGCCTGGCAGGGACCTGTGAAGCGGGTCCCTGTACAGCAAGCAAGATTGTAATTGCCATTGATGAAACTTGAGTGTTGCTACTTGAACAGGGCCACATAGGCATAGTGCCCGCATCTATAAGCAGCGCCCCTATTTGAACAGAGCCTACGTGGCCCTGTTCAAGTAGCTTTATCAGATGAAACTTGCCCATCAACCCGTACTTCTTTAGGTAATGGTCATTGTAAAATAGAACTTTTGACTTGCAAAATCCATCCTTCACATGTAGATCCTGTTGAGGCTCTCCTTGTAGGCGTTTAGGGCTTCACTGCTCAAGGGTCCTCGCCGGACACAATCTAAAAATAAGAAAGCAAACGTAAGATTCAACGATAAAATGCATAGCAATGGCTAGTTGCACGAAGGCTTACCTAGCTCTCTATATTGTCGGGGGACCCTAAAATGGCTTCAGATCATTTGGGTGAAGTTCCCATTCCCCCTCAAGAAGAAGAAACTGTCCCTTCACTCTTGGATCTTGTTGATTTGATAAAGGCTGGCAGGGGAACACGTTAAACCGCCTTTGGCCCTCAACTTTACAGGGACAGTAGACAGAAAAGAATAGCTCGACAGGCATTTTTCCCATCCAGCTCTGCTATTTGCAACGCATGAACACCCCTGCCAAGTGTCCCCAGCCATTTGATGTTACTTGTGAAGGCTAGATTCAAGGGTGGAGGAAAGGGGGGCAGGCGGCCCAATTAATTTTGTCCTCTTGTCGCCAAGTAGCTCAGAATGGAGCAAAAGAAGTGGTAGAGCAGCCGAAGGTCCTCCATGGATTGCTCACAGATGGCGACGTCATGATAATTGCGTCTCATAATTTGAAACGGTTGAAAATCATGATTTGTGTTCTAATCAAGGCAGGCGACCATACACATCTTGGACATTTCCGCCTTCTCCCCTACAGCACGCTTCTCTTTCACACAGGGAACCTGCCACTGTGGATGATCGATCATTTTACTTGACATAAGTCCTTATCTCATAGTACTTTGTCCAATCTTATCTTAAAGTCCTTTGTCCAATAGTAGTAATTAGACTTTAACTTGGGAGATTACTGTTATACTTTGCACAAAAAGCTTCATATGACACATTCGCAAAAAAAATGAGACCCTAACGTGCGAAGATAGCTAGCCCCATAGACTTCATCCCAGATCAAGTACAAGTTCAATGCCACATAACGAGTAGATCAAAATTTATCACACAGCAAAGTCCTTCGCCCAACATAAATATTAGACTTGTGCTTGAAGACTATTGTTACAACCTTGACCAGCAAGGGCTCTATGCAAGAGCCAGCATGGCAGCAAAAGCCACGTGAGACCTTAGTTGTAAGTTACGCGACGCGTCACTTGTTTGCCAACATGACAAGTGGAGACCGTGACATGTTTAGCACGGTCCTTACCTATGATATTATCCTTTTGGTCTTTGTGCAGCATCACCCTTTAGTCGAACTAGTGACAATTGATGGCCTTGGACAAAGTAGGCTTCGCAGTTTCTCCCATACTTGTAAGGATGAAAGTTTTCAACAAGGAAACTGCTTTATCAGGTTCCTAGAAATCTATGCATGCTCTTTCGAGATCAAATAGAATCTTCTATGGCCAATCTCTAAAAGGAAACAAACTCAAAAAGGAAATATATCATAACTTTGAGGCGAGTGTGGCGAATTAATGAGAATGTGACCTGTGGATTAGGGTTGTACACACTCTGACTTGTGAAAGCCTAATGGTCCGTGTGATAGGTAAATGTGAAAAGGAATTCCAATTCCATGTTAGTTGGAAAATAAAAACTCACCAAATCTATAGGAATTCGTTTTCCGGGAAAACAAAAAAAATGTAACTTAGGCCCTGTTTGATAGAGTATTATTTTCCATGGAAAATGGAAAACAAATTCCAACTTCCACTTTTGCGTTGTTTGATACACTTTATTTTCCATAGAAATTTTTTTCCACCTTTAGGTCACATGCTCACTAATTCCTTGGTTTTGTGGAAAATCAAATCTTTTTTTTTTAAGCAATTGGAA
>CAIGRT010224501.1:0-10755 GCA_903798405.1 Fraxinus platypoda | reverse complement strand
GCTAGAAATAACGTAAGAGATACTTCGCTTTTGATTCATCAAGCTGGTACACTTTGCGAAAGCCAGTCTTAGTGATTATATGTCCACCCCCTTGACCCCCTTTATTCGGTTTGAACAAGTAGCAATACAAACAATACGCTGTATCCTTTTCTACACTATTCTCCAACCAATCAAATTCATCGAACCATTTTTTTCCGAAAACACCTGTTATCACTTTCCATCCGTCTTCTTGGAAAGTCGTTGTCCATATAGTTGACAATGATCTTTATCTAAGTATGTCATCCTAACANCACTTTCCATCCGTCTTCTTGGAAAGTCGTTGTCCATATAGTTGACAATGATCTTTATCTAAGTATGTCATCCTAACATCATCTTTGATATTAGGATCATATGACTCAATAGGGGGGTGTTTTCGTCGAACCAGAAGTCCAGAACCAGGCGCCAGTGTGGTCTCCCTCTTCTTACCAAAACTGTTTCGACGGAGCCCAACACCCGCGACTGTGCCCCCGGCTGGGTGCTAGGTCCGCTGCTGGTGACAATAACAATGTATATTACTAGTGATTGGAAAAATGGTGGAGCAGTGAGAGTAACAAGCTAGGTTATATGTAGTAGCAGCGGCAACATGAATAAACATGAATATTGATTGTTACAAAAAGATCATTTGTCATTAGGAAAATATAATACACTGTGCTTGAAAATGTAAAATTAAAAACAATATTTTGAAAATAAAAAAGTTTAAAACAAGTTTGAAATTAGTTAACTTTTTAAATTTATTTTTGAATTGCTCCCTTAATTTTAACTAGGATGATGAACGAGGTACACCACCTAAACTCAGAGTCTGTCGGCCAAATATTACGGAGCCTTGGCTAACTAATCCATGAAAATCCTAGGCCAGTTCGGCTATTTGTTCGTTGCGATTCGAGTGTTCAAATCAAATCTTTGGTATGTATTTCAAACAGTAGGCTCCTGCTTTGATTTTTCAAAGTCCAAATTATATGTCTAAATTCTGTTGGTACTTCATGCATGGAGATAAATCACGTGGAAATAAGTAAATTAACTGTCAAGTTTACAAGTCCAACCAACCACCAAGATAGACTACGTGAATCTATAGGTTGGATTTTGACTCAAATTGAAATCAAGGAAAAATATTTGCACGAAGAAAGAAAAGGAGAAAATCAATCAAATGAGGAAATCTATTTTACAGAAAAAACGAGTAAAGAAAATGTGAGCTTAATGAATTAATTTAATTAGAAGAATAAATATTCACTTCAACCCGATTAGAAGGGTAAACATTCACTTCCACTGTAGATAACCCACGAGACTCAGTACCGCTTCAAGCTTTGGAGCTGAACCACATAACTCGTATCACTTTCTAACCATAGATTGTGCCAACCCTTGTCCCTAGCAAACTAAGTACCATACACCACCAAAAATTGTAAGATTATTGATTCAAAGAGAATCAAAAGAAAAAAAAAATCAAGGAACTGAACTCCCAGGATTTGCACTCAGCTTACCGGCTTTTACAATATGGTTTTTTGTACCAAAAAATCATCCATAATTCACCTACTACAAGACTACATACTTGACAGCTTTATCACCATACCTTACATAGTTTTATAATTCAAAATGCACTACCAAACATGTACTAGAAAAAATAAAAAATGATGATAACAAAAAAGTAGGTAGGTTGATAGCCAAAATGTCATGCTACTTCAACATTCCTCTTTGACATTTTTGCTGGAAACACCAAGAAGATCTCTTAATGTTTCAAACTTTCTTTTCCCCAATGATTTGGTTAAAATATCAGCATGTTGTTCTTCAGACCTGCAATGCACCAATTCAATTTCCTTCATTTCTTGTGCCTCCCTAATTGAATGGTATTTAATCTTGATGTGCTTGGTCCTACCATGGAACACAGGGTTCCTAACCATTGCTACTGCACCCTGATTGTCACAAAATATGGTTGTCGCTTCATTTGGTTTATGCTTCAAATCCTCCAACACTTTCCTCAACCAAGGTTTGTAGCTTGAGATGCAGTAATGTACTCAGCTTCTACAATCGACTGAGCCACAGTTTTTTGCTTTGATGAATTCCAGCAAATGATGCTTGAACCCATATAGAATATATACCCTGAAGTACTCTTCATATCCTCTGGACTTCCAGCCCAATTACTGTCTGTATAACCAGTTAATTTCCAGCTTTCTGACCTTCTAAACCATATTCCTAAATCCTCTGTTCCTTTAACATATCTTAGGACTCTTTTAGCTACCTGAAATTGCAATTCACTAGGCTCTTCTTTGAATCTGGAAAGGATATTTGTAGCATAAGTCAAATCAGGTCTAGTTGCTGTGAAGTAGAGCAGGCTGCCAACAATACTCCTATAGACCTTAGCATCTATTTTCTTGGCATCATCATTCTTTAGTAGATTTGGATTCTAAACTAAGGGAGTTGTTACTAGTTTACAATTCTCCATGCTAAACTTCTTCAAGATTTCCTTAGCATACTTTTTCTGGTATATGAAGATCCCTTCATTAGATTGGTTGATCTCCATTCCTAGAAAATACTGCATCACCCCCAAGTTTGTCATCTCAAATTCTTTCTTTAAATCAGCCACCACTCCTTCAATCAATGCAAAGTTGCTTCTGGTAATCAGCAAATCATCCATATATAATGATATGATTACCAGCTCCTTTTTCTCCTTATTTACATAAAGAGTCTGTTCATTCACACTTTTAGCAAAGGCAAGACAGATTAAATGCTCATCAATCCTGCTGTACCAAGCCCTTGGAGCTTGCCTTAATCCATATAAAGCCTTCTTTAGAAGATAAACTTTATCCTTCATTCCATCAGTCACAAATCCTTCAGGCTGTTCAATGAAGATTTCGTCATTTAAGTAGCCATTTAGAAACGCTGATTTCACATCTAACTGATAGATTTTTCACCCTTTTTGAGCTGCCATTGCCATTAGCAACCTGATTGTTTAATACCTTGCAACTGGTGCAAAGGTATCTGTGAAATCTACTCCATATTTCTGTGCATATCCTTTGACAACCAGCCTTGCTTTTAGCTTGTTAACTAATCCATCAGGGTTCAATTTCGTTTTGTACACCCATCTAACCCCAATCACTTGCTTATTCTGAGGTCTCTCTATCAATTCCCAGGTGTCATTCTTCTCTATCATCCTGATTTCCTCCTCCATTGCAGCCATCCACTTAGATGACTTAGAAGCTTCAACAAAACTTGTTGGTTCTACAATTGTAGCATTACATCTAGCATAGACATCTACTAGAGGTCTCATTTTCACCATGCCTTCATCTGTTTCAGAGTCATAATTGTCACCAGGTTCCAATTCATCCTCATCACTTTCTTTATCTATGTTCTGAGGAGTCACATTGTTGACTTTTTCTTTAACTACAGAATTAGCATCCCAGTTCCAAGTAGCATTCTCATCCACCTTGATGTCTCTGCTGGAGATTACCTTCCTTGACTGAGGGTTGAACACCCTATAACCTTTGGCATTATTGCAATAGCCAACAAGTATTCCAACTTCATCTTTATCACTGAGTTTGTCTCTCTTTGCATCAGGAACATAAGTGTAACACACACTCCCAAACACCTTTAAATGTGAAACTTCAGGCTTAGTATCATACCAAGCCTCATATGGTATCTTTCTCTCCAACGATTTTGTTGGCAAACAGTTGAGAAGATAGACTGCTGTATTGACTGCCTCTGCCCAAAATTCTTTGGGAACATTCTTCTCAATCAATAAGCACCTGGACATTTCCATTACCGTCCTGTTTTTCCTTTCACTCACACCATTCTGCCGAGGGGAATAAGGAATGGTTAATTGATGCTTGACTCCTTCAGCCTTACAGAAATCATCAAACTGCCTGCAGCTGTATTCAGAACCATTATCAGTTCTTATGGCCCTTATATTGCATCCACTTTCATTCTCCACCATGTTTTTGAATGTTTGGAATATAGCTGTAGCCTCAAACTTAGCCTTTAAAAAGTAAACCCAACACATTCTAGAGAAATCATCAATAAAAATGATGAAGTACCTGCTGCCATTCAATGTAATGGTCCTCATTGGTCCACAGATATCTGAATGTACTAATTCAAGCTTAGTTGTGGCTTTCATTGACTGGTTTTTTGGAAATGGTAGCCTAGTTTGCTTCCCAAGTTGGCAACACAATTCATCCTTGATTTCAGGCAGATTTTCAACCAAACTAAAATCACTTAATTGCCTCAATGAATTGTAATTAACATGGCCAAAACGTTTATGCCATAAAGTAGAATCATCCAAGACAGAAGTGAGTGCTTATGTGGTGATGTTTTTCCAATCAATAGGGAAATTCCCGTTCTTCATTTCAACCGTCATCACTTCACTGCCATTTTTGTCTAGTATAGTGTAAGCAGCATTGTCTTTAAAGATAAGTGTGTGGTTCTTTTCAAGCAATTGCCCAACACTAACTAAGTTTTGGTCAATTTCAGGCACATAAAGAACATCAGCAATATGTTTCATACCTACAGATGTCTGCACTTCAATTACACCTATCCCCTTTACATCAACATAGTCTCCATTTCCAACCTTCACCTTAGATGAGTAAGCTTTGTTTAATTCAACAAAGATGCTTGAATTTGCCGTCATGTGGTGGGTACAACCACTATCTAGCAGCCATTTACCTCTTTTGTCATTGGCCTGAATAGCAGTAAAAAGGTGTTCCACTTACAGATCTTGCTGAATTTCTGCAACCTGAGCCTGCTGTTGTGTTTGTTTTCCTTTTCTGGTTTTGCACACCTTTTCAACATGACCAAATTGCTTGCAACTTCTACACTAAACACCGGCCTATACCAACACCATTTTGGAGAATGCCCCTTCCTTTTACAATGAGGACAAGGTGGGAATTTATCCTCATTGCTGCCAATTTTATTGCCTTCAGATTCCTTTTTTTCAGTCTGAATCTTCTTCATTCCTAGGCTCGTTTGAGCTTTGTACTTTCCCTTAACAAACAATGCACCTTCAGTTTTCTCATTTTGCCTCATTAGTCTTCTTTGCTCTGTTGCTTGAAGGGTATTAACCAGTTTATCCAAAGTAATTGATGACAGATCTCTTGAATCCTCAAGTGATGATATTTTAGCCTCAAACTTTTCAGGTAGGCTCATCAATACCTTCTCCACCACTCTTTTATTTGGCAAATCATCTCCCAATAGCCTAATCTGATTTACAACATTCATTGACCTGTCTGCAAAGTCCTTAACCACCTCAGTTTCCTTTATTTTCAAGGTCTCAAACTCCCTTCTTAGATTGAGTACCTGCATTTGTCTAGTTCTTTTGCTTCCTTAGAATTCCTCCTTGAGTCTATCCCAGGCTTCATTCGCCATTTCACAAGTCCCTATCCTTGTGAAGATGGCATCTGAAATAGCTAACTGAATGTAGGAGAGAGCCTTGAACTTATTGGCAACATCCTCACTGTGTTGTTTGATTTGAGCAACTGTGGGGTTGGCTCTTAATGGTGGAGGTTCAATGCCAGTCTCAGTTATCTCCCAAAGGTCATAAGCTTTGAGATAGACTTTCATCTTTGCAGCCCAGAAGTTGTAATTTTCTCCATTGACGGCTGAAGGTAGTGGTGCTGAAAAATTGGTTGATGCCACCCTATTTTTTCTGTCAACTCTGTTTTCTTCTGCTGATGGTTCCCTTTTTTTTTTTTGTTACTTCAGTTCTTCTTTCTTCTTTTTGTGGTCCCTTTCTAAGAACTGAGTTGCTCTGATACCATGTAAGATTATTGATTCAAAGAGAATGAAAAGAAAAAAAAATCAAGGAACTGAACTCGCAGGATTTGCACTCAGCTTACCGGCTTTTACAATATGGTTTTTTGTACCAAAAAATCATCCATAATTCACCTACTACAAGACTACATACTTGACAACTTTATCACCATACCTAGCATAGTTTATAATTCAAAATGCACTACCAAACATGTACTAGAAAAAATATAAAATGATGATAACAAAAAAGTAGGTAGGTTGACAGCCAAAATGTCATGCTACTTCAACAAAAATAGCTCCGACACATACACCTATTGGCAAACCAATGGAGCTAAGTAGCCACTAATAAACATTAGGGTCGTCCCCTTGGTCTTCAAATAACATCCTCCCTCCGGCAAAGGCATCATCAACTAAAAAACTCCTGAAAGACAAAGGATAAAGGAGAAACACTTAAGCAACCAGTAGGTAAATGTGATTAGGACCGATAAACATGCACCAGCCAAAATCAATTGAATAGCGTAACGTATAAATATGTCAAGCTTCGTTATAGATGATCTAGTACTTGAATAAAAAGAAGAATGAGGCATAAAATCACCCTGCTCTAAGAGCATTGCCAAAATGTCATGCTACTTCAACAAAAATAGCTCCGACACATACACCTATTGGCAAACCAATGGAGCTAAGTAGCCACTAATAAACATTAGGGTCGTCCCCTTGGTCTTCAAATAACATCCTCCCTCCGGCAAAGGCATCATCAACTAAAAAACTCCTGAAAGACAAAGGATAAAGGAGAAACACTTAAGCAACCAGTAGGTAAATGTGATTAGGACCGATAAACATGCACCAGCCAAAATCAATTGAATAGCGTAACGTATAAATATGTCAAGCTTCGTTATAGATGATCTAGTACTTGAATAAAAAGAAGAATGAGGCATAAAATCACCCTGCTCTAAGAGCATCCTAAGAAAGAGAGACCCAAAAAGAAACTGGGTTTATGCATACTTGTTGTGTAGTTGCTCCCTACTAAAAAAGTTGATCTTATTCCCCAACTCGGGTCGATATGTTGGGAGTCATTGTCACTGCATCATGAATTTTTCTATCTTTTGTGCTCACATCATTTTGGTCAATTATGTTGTGGTCAACACAACTTCTGAGAAAATGAGGTACATTCATCCCAAATACAGTAGTTCTAATTGAGTTCGAACTTGGATATACTTTAGGCTAGAAGTATTTGATAAAAAATTATCTTATCAATCCCTAAAGATCAGTACACTAATCCTTGGGGATCATAAATAAAAATCTTATAGAGTCAATCTCTACAAGAAAATCCAATCACACAAGGGAATAAACTCATAGGAGATTAAATTTGCATGTCCTTGATGTGTCCACTCATATATTATTTGTACACTCAGACACAATCCATTAGGCGCCAAGATTGTGATTTCAAGAAAAAAGACCAAGGATCTTCAGTAATTTGGCGATAAAGTCAATTGTCGGTATAATTTATATGGAGATTGGGTATGAGAGAGACAAATATACAAAGTTGTAGCTAGGATTTAGAATTGTGTACCTTTATCTTTAATTGTGAATGGGTATTTATGGAAGAGTCCTTTAATTCCTAGAAATGTTTGTGGAACTAGGGTATGTTCATGGTCACAAACGTACACAATAATTATAATTGAATTATGTCTCGTAGGGGTGAACATGGTTCGTTTGGACGATTTGTACCATATTTTCAACTAAAATCATTTCATGGGGCTTGTAATTTTTTTCAAACCAAACTAAACCATTTTATTTTTCGAACCAAACCTAACCAAACCATAATTTGCAGTTTGATTTGGTTTTAATCCGCGGTTTACCTATCAACATTATAGTAATATATTTTTAAAAAGTTAACATATAAGTTTAAACGAGAACTAATAATGTTACATGTTAAATTACATTCATTTTTCCCATGAAACCTGTGAATAAATTATTTTCAACGTTAGTTGTTAAAAAGATGTTAATAGAACGAATATATCTTTCTTCGCTTTTATTGCGGGTTGGTTCGGTTTTAATCCGCGGTTTACCTATCGATATTATTATAGTATATTTAAAATAAGTTAGCGTATAAGTTTAAACGAGAACTAATAATGTTAGATGTTAAATTACATTTATTTTTCTCATGAAACCAATTAATAAATTATTTTCAATGTTGGTAGCTAAAAGATGTTAATAGAACAAATATATATTTCTTCCTTTTTATTTACATTTTCTTGTTCGTCTTTCATATTGTTACATAGCAGTTGGTAAAAGTAGAGTCACATTCAGTTGTAATAGTTTAGTTAATACTCATTTTCGTCCTGCTAGCGAGATGAAAAATAAGGACTAAACATGATATATTTAGATGTACAAAGAATGATTGAGTTCAGGTTTATTGGGAATTGACAAATTTCATTCTCTAACTACTTTGAAAAAGTAAAAGGTAGTAGTACTAGTAAGGGAATTTTAACAATTTTTGCACAATAAATATGTTATATCTTTCGTTCTTTCCAAATCACAAACAAATTTATTAATCACCTAGGCACACAAACATTCATTTTTTTTTTATCCAAATAACAATTCACAAGTGTATAATAATTTCACAAACAACAAATAAAAGAAAGAACAATGAAAAAAATAGTTTTGAATGGGAATTTGAGACTTGCTGAGAGAGAAGAAAGAAAGAGGCAGTTCAAGTAAAAATTAGCAGACTAACAAGCAAAAGGCGACTGGCGATTTGCGATTGGGAATCGCATTTCGTTTAGCAGTGGTGGCAAGTATCAAATGTTTGAAAAATAAAAATTTAGGTTAGGGCTTCTGAAGTTGCGGGCATGATCTGCTGTCGTAGTTTTGTAGAATTATGATTTAGATTTTTGAAAATATAAGTTTCTTTTTTTCATTTCATATCATTTGGGAATAATATTAGTTTAGTTTAGATATTGGATCTAGGCACGTGTTGTAGACTTACAAAACCATGGGCCGATAATGATGAACTTACTTTATATGATATTTCAACGGGCTTGTTGTAATTTGTATTGTTAAATTGATATTTTTCTGAAAAGTAAAAATTGTAAAATTTATAAATTAATAAAAATAATTTTTTAATTAAAAAACGTTCAGTTTGATTTTGTGCGGTTTTTAAAAATTGAAACCTAAACCAAACCATTTTGAAACGGTTTGAGGGAAAAAAATCGCAGATCCACGTGGACCCGAACCAAAGGTTTCGATTCGGTTTGCGATTTCGAAATTTTTTTTGCAGCCCTAATGTATAGAAAAATCTTTGTCTAAATTATGTTATCATTTACACAAAAAGTAGAATAGCTCAAAAATATCCTATGCAGGATAATACCTAATAAATATACTTTCACAATGGCAGGTTTACAGGATAATATCTACCTATCCTATGCAGATTTTGATCATTGAACTTTATCACCAAATTTTTATATTTCTCGTGTTTGCATCTCTCTCAATTTTCATTTATATGGGGGACTGTTGGAAAATAATACTCAATAGAGGCTATTTTGACATTTTTGTGCAATTGGTTTCTTCGTTAATGAATATCAAAATTAATTCATTTTTTTCGTGAGAACGTCGAGATCATATATTTACTTGTCAAAAATAATGATCGAATTAATGAGAAATTAGAGCTCAACGTGAACCTATTGGAAGAGGTTTATGTGTTAGAGGGAAAATATTTTAGTGTGTCCCATATAAAAAAGTTGATAAGGCAAGGACTATTTTATGTATGACAATACATTATGAAGGTGCAATTATGAGTAGCATTTAGGCTTTCTCTATGTACGTTTGCAAGGGGTATAAATAACGAACCAGATTAGCACCCCAGGCCACTGTACTCATGTAAGAGCGCGACTTGTGAAAACGAATCTCGACCTGAAATTGATCCCTTAGTAGGATTCAGGTTTTGACTTTATTTTATTTATTTCCAATTGCCCTTCCACCTTCTACAACTCTTGAAACTTCAGTGGTTACAGTCATTTTAATATGTTTTAAATGGCTTATTAATGGATGAAATTAACTAACCATTTATAGAGTTGAGCTTATAATAGAGGTCAATTTTCCTATACTCCGCATATACAAAATTCCTTTCTTCTCTGTTCGCATATAAATTTTCAGTTTCTATATGCCCAAAACTTTATTTCACCTTCTGTTAAAGTCTTGGTGATAGTTTGGAACAAATTCAGTTCGTTAGACTAGAAACTTAAGTTCTCAGTTTTTACTAGTTTATCTTTCTTTCATGGGTTACAAAAGTTCAAACGAAATCTTAAACACTTACCGTGAAGGACGAATCTGTTTTAAGGTAATTACGTAATACAGAGACCTGAGGTTGCTATTCTAACGTTTGAATAGAATATAATATTATATGAGTTTCCTAAAATGTCTTACTCAATCTAAATATACATCTGAGTTACTAAAGAGATTTGTTTTCAACATATCAAGTCATGTGCTACTTCTATGTCAATTGGAAAAACCATGTCAAGAATTGAGGTGAGTAGATGAAGAATCCCTCATTGTGCAAAAGTGTAATAGGTGGACTCCAATAATTGGCATATACAAGACCTCATATAACCTTTGAAGTAAACAAGATAAGCCAATTTTTGCAAGCACCTACGGATTTACACTGGAAATCTTTAAAAAGGATATTTAGATATCCGATGGGAACAATTGGCCAGGCTAATGGATTTAGAGAAGTACATATTAGACATAACTGATTTTGTTGATGAGATTGGTCATCATGCTCAAATGATAGAAGATCAACTGCAATGAATTGTATCTATTTGGGAGATAAATTTTGTTGGAAAAACTGGATAAATTAAGTTAAATGGGTGACTTTGGCACTAATTTTGAGCGGGACCCGCTTGGCTATTTTGAAAGATGAAAGTTGAATTGTGTTCTCCTCCATGAGTACATCGAAATCATATACTTACTTGTAAAAAATGATGCTCG